>JAPYYW010001050.1:0-35209 GCA_030522545.1 Cremastinae sp. A BG-2022a
TTTTTTGTCGTCTTTTCTCTTTATTATCTGCTTTTTACTTAATTAGAATTTCCTATGCTTCGCACGCGTGCACTTTGCTCTCTAGCTCCACCGGAAGTCGCCTCTAATTAAAACATATATACATAATAACAAAATAGCAAACTACGAGCGTTCGAATATTTTTTTATGAAAAAAATGATAAATATTCATCTTTTTTATACATGTATCAAAAGGTCTCTTAAAAGAACAAGATTTACACAATTACTTTTCTAATTTTGGACACTTTGTTGAGATTTTTTTTCGTTTCAGCATTGCAGTAGTAAGAAAAATAGGGGTTTCGCGATGAAAAATGTGCCAGGAGGATGTGCGAAAGAGTTATGGTAAATTTTAGATTAACCGAGTCTGGACGAGCGTGGAAGAGTTGGTATAGAGGTAACGAGAGAATCTCTCGTCGAGTCTCGGAGCAATCTCGCTCAATCTTTCAATTGCCGGTTTCGCCACAGCAATCGACCTACGAATAATTTGCGAGAACGCCATTGCTCGCACCCTACCGACACTCGAGCATAAATTCAGTCTCGTTTCACGTCAATCTCGATCCTTAACTACACGTCAGTCGTCGTTCCTTCGTCGTGCGACGAAGAAAAACGAAAAAAAAATAACAAGAAAATAAAAAAAAAATTAGCACATGCAAATTAAGGCGAAAACGCTCTTATCGTAATCGCTCATTTCGCACATTTTATTAAATCGAGGGCAAAGAGGTGGAAAATATTTAAAAAATAAAAAATAAAAAAGATGGGTATTGAAGAAAATTCAAAGATCGTAAGGAATTTTCATGAAAAATAAGAGAGCAAAGGGAGCAAAAATTTCGAACAATTGTTGATAAAATTAAATTAATTGAAAGGAGACGATAAGTGGGGAAATTGAACTTTTCTTGAGAAGCAGCTGAATTCCAACGTGCTATTCGCATTCCTCGAGTTTGAAGAAAAATGTCAAAGTATTCCGGCGAATTGTTCATGGGTTTATAACTACGTTTGATTCGAATGTCCCGAGCATTTAGTACACTCGAGCGGCTTTCACCGTCCCCCGATTCCAACAGAACAGAATCATCGAAGTTTCTCAGAGGCTTTGCAGTTCGCCAAGAGAAGAGAGTATTAACTCGCGAATGCGTGAGCGCAGCTCAAAATTCAACAACATTTCGGAACAAATTCCAACATGGAAACAATGTATGAAGCCAAACTAGTACATCAAAATTTTAATATTTATAACCACAATAAACATATTAATAATGTAGAAAAATTTTTATAATTTAACTTTAACACTAATTTCCATTAAAATTAATTTTTTTTACGAATTTTTTTTTTTTGTTAAAAAAATTTGCATAAAATTTGTACGTTTGTATGAAATATTCATATTTGGCGATTCGTTGAATTGAAAAAACATTAAAAATGTAATTTTAACGAGAAATTTTTATCTGAGTAAAAAATTAAAACGCTTGGATAAATTTAAATAATTAGCTCTCGAGAAAAAAATATTTTTTTGTTCGATATATTTTGTGATTCTCTTTCTTAATCATATCCACGTATTCTCGTTTTCGGTACATTTAACGAAACATCATTTATCCGTTAGCTTCGTTGAACTGCGAAATCGGCTTAGACTGTCGAGGAACAATTCGGTTTTATTCCTATAGAAGCGTAAAATGTAAATGGGAATACTGGTACGCCCTTCAGTTTCACCATGATTGACATATGTCTCTGTCACGAACACGAAACTAATAAAAACCACGCCGTCCGCCATTTTTCCTCTCGCATGCATTTTTCTATATCATTTGTTTTTCATTCACCCTCTATTTTATCTTATTTTTCTCCATGAATTTTGGTTATTCAGAACACGAATTTTCCATAAGAAGCCATGCTAAATCTCAGCAGCTTTGGAGTTTGATAACTCGTGAATCATTCAGTGGAACAAATTCAAATACGGCATGCACAGAATTTTTTTGTCATACTTTTAAAAAAAACATGTTCCATTATAAGCGAGTTTTTCATGACGTATTGGTGAAAATTGTACGTCACACTTTTGTCATAAATTTGTCAATTTTTTTATTATAGTTGTACTAAATTGATTATAAGTTATACATGCATTTTTCAACAATTTGGATATTAAGCATTATATTTAATAACGAATTAAAAATAAAAGAAATTTAGTAAAACTTTTTTAAATTTGTAATTTATTATTATTAAAATTGACTGTCAAATACAAGAAATAAATTTGACAGTGACTTAAGCTTTTTTCTTTCGATTCAGGACATACGTAAAATGTTCCATAAAGAAGCAACGCTCAAAATTCTGATGATTAAGTATCTGCTAAGCTTGTAACTGTTGAATAAATCATTTTTAAATTCGACACAACAATATTTCATAGAACTCAAAACAACATATCAAAAATATAGTCACTTTGTTACAATTTATCAAATCATTCCAATTCACCCTTAAGTTCTTCCTGAAAAATTTTTCATTACTCGCTCCCTCTTTTAAACTCGTTATAGTATATCTTTTTTCTTTCTCGGCCCGAATGAATTTAGGATACCATCATCATTGACTTTCCGAAAGCGTTCTCTCCCATCTCCTCCTTTTTCCTTCCATCCGCTTCCTCTTCCTTTTTCCCCATCATCTCTCCCCCTCGCCATCCTTTTCCCTCGCTTCCTCTTCCTTCGCGGTCCCTTCCTCCTCACCTTTTCCCGAATATTCTCCACGTACGCGACAGATATTTATAGCCCTTTCGGTCTCGAGAAAAACTCATAATAATAACTTCCGGAGCAACAAACGCGCCGAAATTTCATTAAGCCCGAATAAATGGGATTTCATTTCGGCAAAACGCTAATGAAATCATTTAATTTTCGAATAAAACACAACGCAGTGTTTCGATTTAATTCGATACAAATCAATACGTGTTCGGATGTGGAATCCAATAAAATTCTCACGTTTCGTTCCAGTCGTTCTTACCCTCTGGTCATAATTTTTATTGCCGTTATCGTTGCTCAATAAATTTTTGCCAAAAGAAAGATAAAATAAAAACATTAATAACGAAAAATTATTCTCGCTTTGAAAAATTAAATTTTTTATTTTTCGATAAGTGGGAAAACAATGAAAAGTGAAAATTTGAAAAAAAAAGGGATTAACGAAAACCACATTACAACACGATTGTGAATTCGGTTTTTCCTATTTTGTCGATGACATCCAATTTGCGAAATGACTGGAAATTCGATTGGATTGTATTTCAAAAGGGGATTTTTATTTTTCACGTATATATTTTTCTGTTCGTAACATGAATAAAGAATGGTACAAATGAACGCATGGTTACATTTTTTCCAAAGAAATAAAAAATGTCATATGCATTTTTTGCTGATAAAGGAATAGTTGCGTTTTATTTTTAATCGCAAAAAAATTTCGACGAATATGACAATGAAAATATGCATACATATATATATTTTTTCGTTATTACCTTTGCTTCTTATTTTTCATCACATCTTCCTCTCGCTCCAACTATTTTATTCACTTTGCCACTGACGAGTCACTTTATGTTTACAAAATTAATTATTTATGATTCACGACACACGCAATATTTTTCAGATATAATTTTTATTGTATTTATTTATACATTTTAACAGCGCAGAAGATTAGTGGCGAAATTTCATATATCGTTTTCTTAATTTTTTGCACTTCACTTCCTGACGTTAGTGCTCGTCTTCGTTATTTTACACCTGAAAGAAAATCGATAAAGAAAATAATAAAAATAAAATAAGAAGAGAATGGATTTATGAAAATTGACACTTTTCCTTGAATTTTTCATAAAATGTAGCTCGAAAGAAGGGCACTTTTCTCGAAAAGAGAGAATAAGATCGAACGGCTTTGAAGGGAGAAAAAAAATACGGATGACGAAGAAAATAAAATAAAATGAAAAAATAAAATATTTGCATGCTTCGCTTCAGAGATTCGATTTTGGATAATTCATTTTACGAGGAATCGATAACAGCTGGTGGGGTTGGGTCAAAAGGTGACGAGGGTCATCTACGTGAAAAGTGTACACGCGTCGGAAAGCTTCTTTGTGAATTTTTTCCCCTTTGGAATTCCGTGCAGCAAGGGCCACAGGCTTCCCAGACAGAAAGACGAAACAGCGAAAGAATGCAAAAATGTTTGAATCACAGTGAAAACCAGATGCGATTGACACTACAGTGAATTTGGCGAAACCACAAGAAAATCACAAAATTTGATAAGATATGATATATAATAATCAAAAAAATGTTCCACATAAATTTTCATTTATAAAAATACATATTCAATGTTCAAAATTTTATGGAGGATAAAATTAAGTGATTTCAAAAACGGTGACATTAAGTGCTCAACATTTTTGGTATATAATATGTATTATTTTCCTATCTAATTTTTATAAATAATTAAAGATAATAATAAATAAGAAAGCCCCTAAACTATATGATTACCAATTTTTTATAGATCCATATTCTATACATATGAAGAACCGTTGTGTCAAATTTGAAAATCATTCACTAAAGAAATTCGTATAGTAGAAAGTTTCTACTTTTCCTCTGAATATAAACAAAAAAGATAATATCGCTTTAAAATTTATTTTTAATGTAAATTTTTGTTTTGATAACAAGTTGCTCATCTGAATAAAGTTCACTTATATTTAAAAAATTTTTAATTATATATAAATAATACTGAATATTAAAATGGTTTTTTAAAGTGTGCTTACATTGACGACTACACCAAGTCATGACAGAACTAGAAATATTTTGTTTAATTATGAAAATACATTGATTTCTAAAATAATTGGTATAATTATCATTTTATCGTAAAATCTATTATCGTGACTTCCCTATAGTTTTATTATATAATTTTTCTTCCATAAAAAAAATGGACAAAAAAGAACTCTTTTATTTCAAACTGTTACAGTGGCGTGTTACCCGCTTTAAATAAAAAGCCTGACATACAATCGTTGTACCGAATATAAAAAAAAATATATTGACAGGTTTAAAATACGAAGCGAGTTAAATGGGTTTCTTTTAAAATTCGCGACTCCGAAGAAAATTTATCTTACGAGACGCGCGCGCGCGCACACACACACACATACGAGAATTTCTATTTTTGGCGCCTTTGCGAAAATTTGTCAAGAGCGCGGCTCGTTTGTTCTCGGTGGCCGTTTGAAAAATTTGGAGAGTGAGAAACGTCGTAGTTCTCGGGCGATTTCGGTGCGAGAGAAGTGTTCTCACGGAATTCCGGCTTTCTCGCCCGTGAGTTTGAAAAAAAATAGAAGAAGCGGGAGAGAGAGAAAGAGAGAGGATGGCGAAAAGAAGAGGGGAAAAAGAAATGAAAAGAGAAAACTTTCGGGTCAACGGTTTTCCTTGTTCCGGGTGAGCGGAGCCTTCGTACGCGAAACTGAGAGAACGCAGAGTGAAAGAATTGCATGGGAGCGCCGAAGAGCTTTGCAACTTTTTTAATCGCCGAAGAAAAAGCTCGCGCGACCCTTAAAACCCTTTCTTATACACCGCCCTTCGGCCCTTTCCGCGCTATTCCATCGGCAGCTATTCAGGAACGAGGCCCCTCTATTCACAACAATTCCCTATATCTTGCTCATTCTTCGTTCTTAACTCATCTTCTCTCTGCCGGAGATGTACAAAAGTCACGTGGGACTCAAAAGGAGTACAATCCACCCTGATTAACAGCGAATTTTCATTACATCGAAAAATAAAAGTAAACGAGAGCCAACAAAGAAAATACAGATTTTTTCACACCCAACATATAATATATATTTTCCACAAGGTCGATATTTTTTTTGTGTCACCCATCAATAATTTAATACATGTACATTAATCATAAAAAAAGCAATTAGTATGAAAAACGGTCTCCTTCATAAATTATTTCTATCAGAATTTTTTTAATTTCAATTTCGTTCTATTTTTCGTTTAAAGAAGTATTGAAAAATTAACAATTTATTCTACATAAATCTTTATGATCAATAGATGGGCAATTCCATCATAATTGATCAACGAATATAAATAAATGAATATTTAAAAATAATTATGTATTTCATATTTTTTATTATTTATAATTGCTCTTGATGATTAATCATTTGTTGATTGCCGCAACCAAAAATGTATCACAGTTACAATTTATGAATTGCTAGTTCAGAAATATATTTATAATAAAAAAATAATTTTTTTATTAGTTTAATAAAATATTCCAGAATAGACTTTTTAATTTCCAAATAACATATGGATTGAAAACACGTATTTTTATTATCCCAATTAAAGTTTTAGTTCATTATAGGCATATACATTTTTTATTTGAATCACTTCTGGAATAGACTGTATGGTATAAGAACATCCTAAAATGTAAGGTCCAGTTATAGCTTGTATATAAGAAAATACCAGAAAACGAATTTTTTCTACGAAAACAGGAAACAGGAAAAAAGTGTTCTTTTTAAAACGTCAACGAAAAAAAGTTGTGAAACTGATTTCAGTACTAAAAAATATTGGATACTGAATATTTTAGTGAAGAAAAATCTTGGTTTGCGAAGAGTTCGGAGTGTGTCTTGGCGCTGGAAATTGAAGTTCATTCACGATTAATTGTGTATACAGGAAAGCAGACTTGTTGTCGTAATTAGGGAATTAAGGAACCAATTTGGACTGATCAAGGTGGAATATCCGCGATGGGGATCTTTATCCTGATATTGGGGTCCCTTGGGGAGAAGAGATCCGCTCTGCTTCTCCGACAATCCAGCACTTGGCCCCTCGTCGTATTCGTACACACGAGCTCAACCTGTTCCAACCCCGTATCCCGCATCGGCTTATTAAACTATTTTCATTCGCTCCGCTCTCTCTCATCCTTCAACCCTAAACAATTTTATCCCTTATTTATAACCAATATTCACAACCAAGCATTACTTGGAAATCAATCAATTATCGAACTGTTACAACTTTGACACATTTTTTTTAAACGACACGCGATTAAAATTTTATACGAAAAACTACTATTTTTTTTAATTTATATGGTTTGTACTTACACTGTAAAAAATCTAGTGTTAAAATGGTGTTAATGTAAGACCATTCTTGGTCTATATAGTTCCCACCGTTTGGTGTAGAATGGCATGGTGTCAACAGATGTGATTTTATATGCTATGTTAAATCAATGTAAATAATTAACACCGCAATATAAATATTATTTAGTGCATAAAATTAATGAACTAACATATTATTCTTGCTAACACCATCCGATGCGAATAAAAAATAGATACAGATTAAGCAACTCAATAATATAAAGAATATTTTGGAATAATGTAAATTTGGTTAACACCGCGAAATTTTTTATAGTGTATAGTATCGCATTTTTTAGTTACAGTTTAGGCAAGTTATTAGGCAAATATTATTATATAATATTTTGTATACCTTAAAACACTAAAAGTAAATAAAATATATTTAGGACAGAACCTAAATAAAATATAATCGGTTTATAGCGAAAAACACAACAATTGTCAATACTAAAATCTATATATAATACTTTTCTGTCAAAGCATTGAAGCTTCTACAATACAAGTAAAAAATTAACTATGGCGCTCAGTGAACACTGAAATGTATTAAAAATATATTACAATAATGTTATAAATATATATTATATAAGAAATTAAAAAAAATATAAAAATATTTGATTTCGATTAATAGGAAAAAATTATCATAACTACTATGTTTTTTATGAAAATTTCTGAAAATGTTCGATCTTTTACTATGTGATGACAAAAACATAATAATTTTTCATATAAAATTATTTCTGTGCAACCGATATGTCCTTCTTCATTTTCTTCCACAAAATTTTTATCCACACGTTTATACGTACATTTTTTTCTTCAGCATTTTTCCACTTTTTTCTCGATTGTTTTTCATCCATCACTTTCTTCTCCAAAAAATTCGTCTATATTTGCTTTTATTCCAAAAAATATCTTATACAGTGCTCAGCATAAATTATTATAATGTGATATTCCGTATAGATGTATTATAGATTTCGAAATGAATTTGTTATCACAATAAAAATGATGAGGCAAAGATAAAATTGATTTTCGTGATTTTATCATATACCCATTTATATTTCTCTTATTGATTCTCGTGCTGAATGAAAGATCAACAAATAATTTGTTTTTTTTTGTTTGTGTTGACCTAAGCGCGTATCGATCGCAAACCGATAAATTTATCGTCTCAATTTTTATCGTCAGTTTTGTTAATCGAGTTTCAGAAATGATATATGGGGAAAAAAATTAATGAAAGTTGTTTTTCATCAAATTTCGACGCGATTTTCCTGATTTTCTGATTTTCCTGAAAAGAGGAAAAAATCGGCGAGGAGAGAGTGTACTCAGGAGTCGAAAGAGTCCTTGAGAGACAAAAATCTCGAGGATATAACATGCTTTATGACCGAGAAAGGAAAAGAGAGGAGGGAGAAAACGATTTCCGAGATTACCAACGTCCAAGTAAATTGGGGTCAGTTTTACGTACACGGTTATATATAAAAATACGTTCAGGGGTTGCGACCGTCTTTCGAGAAGTACAAAGAGCGAGAAAGGAAAAAAAATTTTTTTTTTCCATGTCGCAATTTTAACCACGATTTACGAGATTTTCCGGACGGAAAATGGATCTGGAAAATACCGGGACGAGTGCTCGAGGGTCGGAAAGGGGCGAAGGGTCGAAATCACGACTCATATGATTTTCCTCGTCCTTGTTATTCTCTCCCTGTTAAATGTCACCCTCGTATGTCCTGTTGTACATCATTGAGGATATTTCATCCCCCCATTGTCCCTCTAATTCGTGGATGAGGGTGTACTTCCGCATTACCAGGATCAAATGTCTCGCCTGGATTATCCTCTCCAATCATTATATTTATCCTCTTTATTTTTAATATCCGTCGCCTTTTTCTTTTTTTTTATTATTATTTTTATTGTGTCTGAATCTTTCTCGCCTTTTGATCCCTCGGCTCAGGAGGAAATCAACTTTTCTTTCTTTTTTCAAGATCGGGGCAAAAGAAAATCAATCCGTGTATGATGACTTTCACACTTTCTATTAGAATGCGATGAACTTGCTGTATTTATTATCTCTTAATTATCTCTAATTATTATCTCTTATCTCTTAACTGTGTTTATTATCTCTTAATTATAATAATTTCATTCGATATATAATTAAATATAAATTAAATCTAATATTTCATGGATTATCAAAGAATTTAGTCACATACACAATCATTTGTATTTCAAAAGTCAAAGGGAGTAAATGATACTATACTATATATATATATTTTTTTTGCAAATATAGTTTACTAATAGGAATGATTTATATCGTTTATTATCTAAAATTTTTTTCTAATTATATTTTTTTATTTAAAATTGAAAGTTCTCGCTGATATTATAAATAATTTAATATTTTTAAAATCTCGTCCTGTGTTTCCCTAGCCATATATATGAATATGCAAACTGAGTGATTTGTTTTCTGATTCAAATTTGAAGCAACTACACTACGTACTTCGGAGCGCCTCAAATTCAATAACAAATCTCGCGAGAATGGCTCCGATGTTACCATTTTTAAATGTTCGTCGAAAATATTTGCAATACGTAAACATATGCGAAATAACGTTTAATATGTCAAAGATGCTTTTTTAAAGCTCTCACAGCAGGGTACACTGTAAATTAATGATTATTTATTGCAAATATATAATAATTACTCTTTCTTATTTCCTTTTCTTCAATAAAAACATTTTTTTAAAATAATATTTATCCAATCTGTTACAACCACTAATTAATGTCTTATTTACTGGGTCTGAGGAAGATGAAGCATTGAATAATTTAAATGATATTTTTCTCATATGATAATGGCTGTTCAACAATGTGGAAAAGTTTGACGGCGAGTTCCGTGTTCGCTAACCAATTCTCGAGACTATTAAATCCTCGATGCTCACCTATTTAGCCTGCACGATCAACCGTGAAGATAATCTGAAGAGGCACGCGCGTCAATTTCCATTCGTTTGCGTTAATCATCAAATCGTCCGTGTAATCGCGAAATTATGGCCACTCGGAATTATCTTGATCCACCCAATGACGAGGATATTCCAAAAAAGCAAAGAACCGTGGGGAAATAAAAGAATTGTAACGTGAAAACAAATGTCGATGACCGATAAATATAGCGATCCATCAATATAAAATCACTTCATTCGAATCTTACAAAGTTTCATCAAGCTTTTTGATTCGAATCAGAAGCTTCCACTATGAAAATACACTTTTTGTTATCAACACAAGTAAAAGTTCTTCAGAACAATTAATTTCATAAACGAACTAAGACCAAAATAAAAATCAGGGATAACTAAATGTTCTTTTTGAATTATATTTTGTGAAACAACGAGAAATAAGTTTCTAAGGCAATCCCTCGATGAACAATGGGTACAAGAAATTGTAAAACTATTTCATATAAAAATTAGTCACAAAGATTATTATTCTGATTAGTAAAATAAAGCTTAAAAAAATATTTTTGAAATGAAAACTTGAAATAAATCTTTATTAACTATCTTATGAAACAAAAATAACTATTCTTCATCAATTATTCTTGAAAAACATATAACATAATTTTCTAAATCGATTCCTTCACGACTAATGCGAATCACTTGCAGTCTTTTTCTCGTTAAAGCAACGTTTAAAACGCAAAAAAAATCCTTAGAATCAAAACTCTGGGCAATTGAATATTGTTTTATTTTATGAAACCAGAAAAAAAAACAAGAAGTGTTATAAATCATTCTTAAAACTTCCTTAATAATAACAAAAATTACGAATACTATTTTTTAATACAATTTCTCCACGAATAACGAGAATCAGGAATAGCTAGAATATATCGTAAAGCATGTACACATGTTTCTAATTATTTTTTATTCTAATCGTTGTCAAAACAAAATCTATACTACAAATAATAATAAAACTAGAAACAATTGTTATGAAATTATTTTATGAGACCAGAATAGAACAAGCAAAAGTATTCTCCATGATTTATCTTAAAAAGATAATAAAATAACATATTTTGAAAATAATTTGTTTTCAGTTAAATCCTCCACGAAACAGGGAGAACGAGAATTTGCAAAAAAATATTCCATGTCAAGATGAGCACACGTACAAAATTCACATCGATTCTTATCGTCGTGTACACACTTTTCTGATAAAAAAGAATCATTCGTGGACACATCACAGGGAGAAAAAAAAACGGTGCGCAGCACGAAACTATTTGTGCCGTGATGAAAAAAAGAAAACAATTGAAAAATAATAAAAACAAAGAAAAAAAAGAAAAAAAAGAATCCTCGATCTAACGGTCGAAACTCACGGGCGCACTATGGATAAGATATAACGAGGATAATTATATCGAGAGCGTCGGTTGATCGTTTCTTTTTTTTTTTCGTTTCTCCGATGTCACACGCGATTTTTCGTAATATCCTCGATTCGCGTTTGCCCAGCGCACGGAGCGTGTTTGATAGGCGGGAGTTTCGCAGTTTGATACGGACTGGAGGAGCCGCGTGGCTTGCGAAAGCTTTCTCTCTCTCGCTCGCTCTCTCACTCTCTCGCTCTGTATTAGAGAGCTTTGGCGGGAGCGCTTGCGCCCTTGCCACGACACCGACGCGCTTTTTCGGCGCTCCAGCAATTTCCGAGCTTGCCAATCGCTCTCTCTCTCTCTCTCTCTCTCTCTCTCTCTCGCTATTCTCACAATTGCGTTGTCTTGCTATCCTCAAAATATTGTTACTCTATAATATTACATATTTTATTAAATTACTTTTTGTTCATTTATTAATAGTCTTAAGATTTTATCAGGGCATTATATAAAAAAATTCATTCATTTTATTTTTCATATATTTTCTCTGTTTTTCACGCATCTGGACCTACAGATCGTATACGTTTTCCCCTTCGCACTTGCACCTTGTTTATTGCAGGGCCGACGGAGTGGCCGTAACGTATTGAGAAAAAAACCGATCGAGCTGGAAAAAATTTGTGCCGTCATAAAAAAGAATCGCTCTATTTGTTATTCGAGAAAACGAAATTCACGCGGAGTTAAATTCAAAATCAAATATTGACGCAAACTAGAAAATTATGTACATCAGAGAATAAAAGTGGGTATAAGGAAAAAATGATTCATTTATTTTGAAGAAAAAGACAATAATGTAGATTCTGAAGTAAACATCGAAACTTTACAAATTATTGAGGTGTTTACATGAAGTTTAGAATCACACCCAAGAGTGTGTAAAATTTAAAGGTTTTAATTTAATTTCACATTTTTTCATATAGCTTCTCATGAGAAAGTTAATTTTAACATTAAATATCTTGATTATTGAATTGGTGAGATCTCCTCAAATTTTTTTAGCATTTTCGTACAGAGTGTTAAAAAACGTTTGCACCGTTTTTCAAACAAAAAAATTCTAATTAAATTAATAATTTTCATTAATTTTAGTAACGAACATAATGTTAAAAAAATATAGTGTAACATTTGACTCGACAGTTTTTTTTTACTATGTCTTTTTACATGAAAAAGTATAGCGAAAAAAAAAATAATGTGTTGATTTGCCAATTTCAAATCTTCATTCATGCTATTATACTTGCTATTCGAAATGTAATTCTTCCTACCATTACTAGTTTTCATACTGCCACGATAATTCCAATTGCTGTCGCCTCGTTACCGTTTCTGTCATCACAGTTTCCATTACCGTTGCTACAAATACTATCAACGCTATTACCTTACTACGAGACTGCAATATTATTGCAGCTCATATTACTATACTTAAATACCATTAATACCCTACCATAATCACGATTACTATTAAGCAACAGTTTAATTTTATTTTAATATAAATAAATACTATAAACAATTTTAAAACAGTTGAAAATATGTTTCCATTGACCTATAAATGAAAAAGTGCGTATTTTCATTTGTTTGGGAATTGTTATTACTTCACGGTTGAACGACTAAAATGATTTCGATGAAATTTACTACCAGGTATAGTGTATTATCTGTTTTTAATACCGATGAAATATTTTTAATAGAAATTGATTTTTCCCACGGTGAATAATATGTTTTTAATTAGATATAAATGCTCTTTATGTATATATAACAGTAGGACCACATTTACTATAAAAATACAATTCTCCTCATAAAAATCGATATTTCCAATAAAAATTCATTTTCCTCATAAAATTTAATTGTTCCTGTCTAAATAAAAATTTTCCACATAAAAATAACGCTTTTCTACGAAAATTAATTTTTGCTATAGAAACGAATTTTGTTGTATATAATAAAATTGTGCAAAGTTGAATTATTAATGAAATTTGATGAATGAACTAAAAATTAAAAAAAAATTATTATTTATTGTACGAAAATTATGATATTCTCGTATATATGATTTACTTTTAAACACTGAGGTTTATCCTTTGCGCACCACGTAATGGTAAAAACTGACGACAATAATAAAAAACAATTTTTTAACCCTCTATAAATACTTAATAAACCCATTGGTATAGAATCGCGAAAATAATTTGACGAAAAAGTTTCCGACGCGTCACTATATATTTTTCCACTTCCTCCCATTTTTCTACTCATTCAATTTTCCGAGTCTCTCCACGTATATATATTTGTATTCGCCGCTGTCTGTCTGGTCGTCTGGTTTTCTATTTTCTCACTCTCGTTCCCTCTTCCTTCTTCTCTCCCTCTCTCTCTCTCACACACACACAAAGGCCGCGACTGTTCGCTTCCGGAATTTCCCGCTAAACGACGAAAGCTTCGATGATGTTCAAGCTTGTTTTACGACTGAGCCAGACATGCCGTAAATTTTTACCACTTGTGTGTTAAAACTTTTTATCGTCGAAAAAATAGAGAGTGAGAGAACGAGAGAGAGAGAGAGAGAGAGAGAGAGAGAGGGAGGAAGAAGGAGCGAGGGGTGAAAATGAGAACGGTCGGAAAAGAGTGCAAGCGGAAGGAAGCATTGCGCGTCGAGTTCCCGGTGAGCCCGAGACTGGCTGTCATTATTATTCTCGATGTAACAGTTCTCGACGAAAGTTTATGAGTAATAGCGCTGTTACGGGCTACGAGACCGAGTCAGGTATAGGCGACAAAAAAACGACGTGGACGATAGTGAGAGAGAGAGAGAAAGAGAGAAAACGATGAAAAGAGATGGAAGATACGAGATAAAGAGATAAGAGAACGAGATACGAAGAAAATATAATGGGAAGGAAGGATAAGCGCTGTTTATGTTGCATTATGGGGGACAAACTGCAACTTTGGCTTCACTTCGAGAAATTGTACGTCGCTGGGCTTGCACTTGTCCCGGATGCGTTTGCCACGATCTCTCGTTCGTCACGTTCGAGAAATTATTGTAGAATTGAAGCATTCGCGAATACGTGCCCTCCTTAATCAGAATTATATCTGTACATGGGGACAGAGAGGGGAAAGGGGACGTTTTACATCCGTACTTCGCGCTTGTGTACGCATACGTCACTCTTGTATACACAATAATTTTCTTTGTCCTTCGCTCCAGGAAATATACTTACACGTTATTTTTATCTCAAGATAGTTATCTCGTTAGCAGTTAGTAATTACATGAATGATATGTCTATGCACACTCAAAATATCAGTGTTGACATCCTGACCAATTCCTGAAAAGATTAACCACTTTAAATTTGAGATATTTAGAATAGAAGATCGATTACACATACTATATTCTCTGAAGTATTAAAAATGTCACTTTTTTCGTGATAATGCTGATTTGGTTATTACGGTTTTCTAAAAACACTGTAGAATTATAAATTATACGTTTCAAATTTGTGAAATTTTTTTTTAATTTTTGGCCATCTACATTCGAAGATATAGCTTTTGAAAGTTTGAATTTTCTTTAAAATCGTACATAAAGAAGATACAGAAATGAAGTTCAAGAACTGGAATTTTTTCGACACAAAATTTTCTACTATACGTATACGTATCTATCATCCATATGTAAAACGTAAGTCTCAGTTTTTTTAAGTTTTTATCTTTTCGTCGACAAACATCAAACTGTTACAAGTGAATATATAGGTTTTAGATATACTTTTTTACCTTTTGCCTAAAATATTTTAACTCCATGATATCATTAATACGATCAAGTGAGAGCTCAATAAAACAATGTTAATTATAATTAGTCACAAAAATAATAAATAAACTTTTGTTTCAATCGTTAAAAAAAACTTGTTGGCAGTATTTTGCCTGTACTTTTTAAGGTATTAAAAAAACAACTTAAAATAAGATATGTCACAATCGGGAACTTGACTTCCGGTTTTTCAACCGAATTACGTCAATTACTCTATTGAAAGTTAATGTAAAAATACGGGAGTGTTGCATGTTTTATTGTCTGCAGTAAAATATGGCGGTATATAAAACATAAATTCTCTCATGTTCGTATTTATTTATATATACATAAATGCGCAATGAAAAATTTAATAACGACCAAGTTACAGGCTGTCTTTTATAATTTATCATGTACACGAATTTTATGAAATATAACTTTTTCCTGATTTTTTTTCGTGATTAATCGAGTAAAAATTTAATTAGAACGAAGATATAAAGTTTATTTCATGCAAGATTATTTCACTGAAAAATATTATTTTACAATTTACGGTGTGGTATTTTTTTTACTCTATTTTTAACGATCGTAACCGATATACGTATATATTTTTTTAGAATCCACCGACGCACGGTGCAAAGAAATTCTGAGACGTTTATAACTTGGTCGCACGCAACGCTAAGTGGAAATAGCGAACGAGTGGTCAGACGTCAAGTTCCTCAGGACGGTTTCTTCCCACGCGTAAATAATCAATGCTTCTGACTTTTGGTTCATTGTATTTTAGAAATAGAAACTATAAATCTTTTATCGGAAATAAAAATTGTTCTATTTTACTTAACGCGATATATCAGATAAAAAAGTCCTAGCGTATTTTTGTAGAAAATTGAATGCTCTACAAAAAAGTTGTCTCGTAAATTTTTCATTAATCTCACTATTTCATATTTGAGGTCAAAGTTGGAAAAATTGAAAAAATCATTATTTTTGAAATATAAATCACTAAGTAAAAAATAGAATAAAATGGGCAATATGTACATTTTTTGTTAGAAATTGACAGGTCTTGAAAAATGGTCTCTTGTGTTTGGTGGATTAGATAAAGCGTTAAGAAGATATTCGTATCTAAAGTTGAATGTTAAAATTTCAGGTAATTGTATGAAAACCGATTAACATGATTTTTATTTTCCATATTAATGTTATGGAAAATCGAAAAGTGCGATGCTATAAATAGAACTTTCAAACCTGTCGCCGCGAAAAAAGAAAAACAAATTTTATTTTTAAATCACCCTAGTATATATACCTCAGCGAAAAAACGAGTGCGTGGCAATTTTTACCATAGGTCCGGTAAAATGTGCCGGAATTCTTATATTATTTCTCTCAAAATTTACGTAAAACTCAGTAATAATCTCCATTTTTGCCAACTCATCACCACTTTCTTGTGATTTTAGGGTAAAAATTACTATTTTCTTCTTTCCGTGTAAAGTAACCTGATCAAAAAATGAAAAAATGTTTTATATTTCAATACATAAATACAGAGCAAACATGAAAAAAAAATGAATGAAATTATTTTCTTCGAAATTTTTTTCACAAACTAAGTGAATATTTCAATTTTTACACAGTGAAGCTTTTTAAAATTTTATATTTTCAATCACTATATAGAATCACGGTATAGAATTACCTTGAGGCTAAGAATTTTGTACGAAAAATTTCTACTTTTACTTCATCCCTGAAAACATTCGGAGAAAATGCAATATTCAAAAAAGCTCAGCAAATCAAGTGCCTATACCAAATGCAGGCATAATCAATTGTATTTAAATTTCTTAATACAGACATTCACGCAAAAAATGCTCTCGAAAAGTTACTCTATAGCTTTTTAACAATTTTTTCATAGTTTTTTAAAAATCTAACTATGACTATTTTTCAATGTTTTATTCGAAACTATGAAAAAGTTTTAAATAACCTCAGCATAAAAGTTTCAAACGAAACTGTGAAAGTTCCAGGCAAAACAATCAAAGTGGAAAAAAAAATAAAATTTTTCTTTCATGCAGTCCATGGCTGAATATTTTCATGAATTTTTCGTTATGATGCGGAAATATCAGAGATTCTTCGCCCTTGGGTCTTCTTTTGTGCGCGAATTGAATTGTAGAGGTAGAAAATCGGGCCAATTCGATTTACACGATAAAGCGCACGCGCTACGCTCGCCCTCATTGTTTACTTCTCTTCGCGCGATTCGTACTTGAACATCGCGTTTTGTATATAATTCGGCCAACTCTGTTCCGCACGGGAATAAGCCGGGACGAATTGTCGATTTAGTTGGCGGAAAGTGGAGCAATAATTACTCTCTCTCCCTCTCTATCTCTTTTTCTCCTCGTCTCTGTTCCTTTTAAGGAAATTTCGTCATCATTTGCCGCTCTCTCATTTGCATCGTATCCTCGTTTATTCTCCGTTATTCCATTGCTCTTCACTTTTCTTTTTACTTCCAACCTTATCCCTTTTTCGGCTCTCATTTAATTTCATTCCGTCGCTTCTCTTCTTTATTTTCCCTTTACCACGCGATTATTTTCGCACAAGACTCGATCGAGATTCAAGGATTTTACACACAAAGCTTCTCTTTCTCATTCACCGAATTTAATCTTTATCAAATCCATTTTATTTCTCGCACGACGATCCACATCTTTTTACCTCTAATACATTTATTCATTTTCCGAGTAGAGATTTTTTTTTCACCGCAGTGGTCTAAATTTTTTGCCTGCTTTTTTTACTTGTAGTAATCTACTCTGAAGCATCTGGACTTGTGATATAAAGCAGAAGAAATAAATGTAGTTAAATTTTTATTGTGACACAATGTAGTATATCTTATTTCTGAAATTTGAATATACTGAACAGTTGGAATTTCAATTGAATCATCAATTGAAAAGAATTATATTTTAGTTTATTAAAATGAAAATTTATTACTCCAAACTGAAACGCAACTCAATTAGAATAAAAAAAAGATAAAATTATCTTAGCATTGTTTATAATAGCCCTGAAAATACACGAAGAGAATTTTATACGAAAAATTTATTTCTTATCCATACTTTCTTTACTAACAGTTTGGACATTTTTAAGATTTAAAAAATATAAAACTTCTAATCAATTTATCATCAAAATTAATAGACTGACAATTAAAAAATTAATATAAGAAAAAACAATTATAATTCGAAGTCAAACAATGATTTACTCAAATTTTGAAAATTACTGAAATTATGATCGACAGAATAAAGATTTCAATTTTTTACAATTATTTTTATTATTTATTTCACGAACTATTTATTTATTTTCTTGTTCGCAACTATACTAGTATCAGGCAGATTTTTTTTCTCGAAAAATCTAAAATGCACTATTATACTTATTGATGCCCGGTTATCTTGCTGACTAGTGCCATTGCGATAGGCAGACTAGCCAAACAAAGTATACTGTTGATCCGTACGTATGTATCGTGCACATTATCTAAAAACTAAAGTCCTCTTGAAACTTCAAGTTTTGTGGAATCTTATTTCCTCTTTCCAAAAATTTGGAAAGAAGTCCAATCACCAACATATTTCTACATGACAAATGTCAAAACTCATATCTGATCAGATAAACACCCTACAAGCAAATTCACTGCTGAAAAATGTATATATATATATATATATATATTTGTATTTTTAAATAATAATATATTAGTCATGAAATAAAGCCGCAAAATTCCAATTCTAATGTGCTTTCAAAAAAAGAATCTTCCAATTTACATATATAAAATTTACAGCAATAAATCCTTTTAAAATTTAACTAGGACGTTAATAGTGATATTTTAAGTGTATATAGATATTTTAATGTAATTCACAAGAAATATGTAATTTCTAATTATTATATATGGGAACAATTACTTTAATGTCAAAATAAGTTCGACCTCGTGGGAATTACTACGGTATAGAATTAGGGAAGGAGTTATGAGAGCGACACGTGCAAATTTTTCTTTCATATACAGAAAGCAGAACTTCAATAGGATACAATAATTAAAGGGATCGTTTTTGTTACTCAACAACGGTCAATTGATTATCATAGAGAAAAATTTTCTGATTATTATCTGATATTTTCAGTCTTTAAAAAAAAACACGTAGAAAATTTGTAGTAAATAACGCTTTAAAGTGTAAATATTTCGTTGACAGCTGGTTAATTGAATGGGTCGTCATCGTCAGGTCGCTTTGTCAGTTTTGTGAGATTAAACATGTATTTTTTGAAAATATTTCGATGATTACCATGATCGACAATCTTCGTTTTTTACGACTCCATATGGATAACTGATAACAAATTTGATCAAAACTCTTCTTAGTTGGTTAGTCATTAACTATTTTTAAAAACTTGACGTAATTAGTAATTCGTAATTAGTGAGGCCTCGTGTTAAAATTACATAAAGTAAACGTCCCAATCGTAGGTTATGTCCCAATAGTTGGACATTTTTTGCTATATTATTTTTAATATTTGAATTATTTTTTTCTGAATAAAATCATATGGATTATTTTTCATATACAATGAAGTTTATTTTTTATAATGTTAAATTATTGGAACAAACTCGCTCAACCTTAGAGACAGGGTCGATTTTCTGTCCAACTATTGGGACATCCTACATATTCAAACGTATAAGTATTTATTTATTTATTTATTTATATTTATTCACTAAAAATTTTGTCTAAAATTAATACATAAAATTAATTATGGATCACTAAAATATCATACAATAATTTACATGTGAATTTGAAGCAGATTTTTTTCTTTGAATATTTTTTAAACAAAGATAAAGTGTGAAATCCTTTAGCTGTCCAACTATTGGGAAGTTTACCTTATAAACATTTTGAAATTTATTTAAATGGTCAATGTTGTATGCAATTTTTTTCTTACAATTTTATTAACTCAACAGCACATATAAATTTAAGAATTGTATCTAATGAAATTTATACTAGCGCGACCTTCTCATGAATACGGGACTCTGAGACCGTTAAAAAAAGGGGAAGAGGTGGAATGGAAATTTTATCTTTGACGCACGATCGAACTACGCCGTAAATGAAAATAAGAAAAATTACATAAATCATTAGCTAATTCGCTACTCTTCGGAAATCAAATGTTTGTTACAGTACCTCCGGTAGTCTCGCTCGCACACGCTCGACACTCTCAAAAAATCCTTGAAAATATTCGAATCGTGTTGTGACGATAAAAATCTGTAATTGCTCACTCGCACGTCTGACTCGCTCGACGAGTTACTCCCGAAACTGTCTTTTCCCGAAAATCAACACCGGGCCAGAGATCCAGTGCCTCGTGGTCTCTCAGTGGTGCCAACACTTCATTTTGATAAGGATAGCGATTTGCCTTGCCGACGGAGTCTATGACCGTGTATATTCCTTATATAATATTGATCATTTATCATTTTTTAAAAAGTACTTTTCATAAATAACAAATAGCGTATCGCCACTTTATGAAAAAAATTCATGATGTATACGACAGATGATCTAAAAAATAAAATGGAATAGAACCATAAAATTTCTCCCTCCTTCTTTTCCATCCAATTAAAGCATTAATAAGAATAACTAATGGAACTTATTAAAAAGTTTATTAAGTTTATTATTGAGACGAAAAGATTAATCTAATTAGAAATCGAAATACGAATCTTACAAATCATCAACCTAAAAACGATTAAAAGACTAAAGACTCGATAACGTAATTCTTCGTTGAAAAATCAAAAGACTTGGAAAATAATCGAACATTGAACTTTGTCAAATTCAGTATAATAAATAACGTTTCATGAATATTGGTACAAATATTTTTTCTCTGTCATTTAATATAGTTAACAATATAAATTGAAATTCTTAAATAACACGACGAAAACTTCTCCGAAGGTAGTAATATTTGAAATTTATTTCCAATCATTAGATTACATTTTTTACGGAGACATATCGGTTCTCAGGTCTCTCAATTCCGGAACTCAGCTCGGATTTAAAAGCTATCGCACTGAATCTCTAAATTAATTCATTTTCCAAATGGAGATTTTTTTTTGACCGGGTCTACTTTTTTAGCTCTTTTTTCCTCGTGACAGCAATCTCCACCGAACATCTGGACTCTCGATATGAGACGTAAGGAAGATCCTTCTGAAACGCAGGACCGGTTTACAATACAAAAGAAATACAAAAGAGTTTGAACAGAAAATATACCGGGATCTTCGTACATTTTCGAAATTGCCTAAGTTTTTTGAATAACGTATAATGAGCTATGCCTCTCTTGAAAATCTCTTTGAGATTTTTTCTTGGCTGAGTTTCATTTTTTTCTTCTTCTTTTCTTTTTCCTTACTACAGCAATCTCCACCGAACATCTGGGCTCGTAATATGAAACATTGGGAAAATTTTTCTGAATTACGAGACAAGCTGACAACTGAAATATATATATACGTAATATTAGTACATATAAAGAAGCAGCATCGAGAGTTAAATAATGATATTTTTAAAAAAATTGAACTGACTTCCGGTTTGACAGGCAATTATTGTACCAGGGTATCTTTATAAATGCTTGGATTTTCATAAACTTGTTGGATTACCGAAATTATGATAAAATTAATATATTTTAAAGCAGTTTTGTTTTTCATATATTAAGCTACATCCTTTTACCTCTGAATGGAGATTTTTTTTATAGGGTGAATTTGACTACGTTTGTTTGGTCTCTTCGTCTTCCTTGTCGCAGCAATCTCCACCGAAACACTTGGGCTCACGATATGAAACGCAAGGAAGATTTTTCTGCATTGCAGGACAGACTGACGATTCAAAAAAAAACCAAAAGTATACAGAAATAAAACGAAGAGTTAATTAATGTTTTTTTAAAAGATTAAACTGACTTCCTGTTGGAGCACACATTGTGTCGGGATCTTCGTACACGTTTGATTTTGCAGCAAATTGAGTTGGCTGAATTACTGAAATGACGAATAAATTAAGATTTCAATTTATTTCCCTTCTTTTATTTATTTTTGTAGACATAATATACTCTTTTTTTTCTTATTTTGAGGTGAAAATTTACCGATCGGTCCTGCAGACCGCCCTCCCTCATTTTTTATTCCACAACAGGGTGAGCCGAATCTCGTACTTCCGCAACAGCTACCACCGCAACAATCCTTTCTCCACAGGGAACACCGAGTTTCCCCAGCTACTTTCTTCTCCAGACTTAAAGCAAAACGAAATAAAAACTGATGATAAAAAATACTTTATTTCCTTTTGCTTAAACCATGCAAGGCTCAAGGAAAATTGAGTCTTTGAAGAAAAAGAATGTTGAATTTTATAAAGATTTTATAAAATCAATGACCGTGTTACGGAAAAATAAATAACATACAGTATCGTTATACGAACGTCTATTAAAAATTTCAATCAAAAAAGAAATTTCTTTTATATATTTACGATTGAAAATATAATTTTTTAACGCTGAGTAAGAGCAAAAGAATATAATTTTGCATGTTTATTTTAAAAAAAAAATTGTACATAGTATCAAAGTGACTTAAAAAATCAATATGTAATATTAAATAATCCTAAATAATGATCTTCTATACTGTAGCTTGATATTGTAGCACGTATTAAAAAATTGACATTTTCTACTAACTTAAATAATGAAAATAATTAAATTTTAATATTATTATAGATATAAAAATATTGACTACTACAATAGTTCTTTTTAAAAAACTATCAAAATATGGAAAAAATAAATTGACCTTGACTGAAAAGAAATCCTTAAACAAATTTATAACATCAATATGAATGTTCGAATAATGAAACGATTAAATTTGGTTAAAAAAATCATTTCGGGTGAGAAAATTTAAAAGATATTTGGAAAAATCCTGAGTCGTCGAAAATGGCAAAAGTTACGAGGTAAAAGCAAAAGGGGGTAGAAAGGACAAGTCTTTTTCTGTCTAGTCTCTGAAATCGATTCGTGTCTACGCCACACCCAAACGCTTTTCTCAAGATTCTATTACTGATAGCTTTACCGAGATCCACCAAATACCGCGGCTTTCTCTTGCACCCCATTCCCGACCATTCTTCTTTCTATCCTGGCACTCGCCGACCTGAAAATAAATTTCCAAATTTCCATTAATTTTAACCTACAAATATCGGAATAAAAATTTTTCACGCCAGAGCGATCATCCAGAAAATTCACTTACTTGCAATGGTCGCACATACTGAAAATTTATATTTCCAACCGTTTTTTGTAAAACAATTTTGAAGATAAACAAAATTTTTATTGTCCAACTGGAATTTTAATTTTCAACTTTTAATTCGAGACATCGTGGAATGAATTTTGACGGATCGATCAGTCGATGGCGTTTTTCATTCGTCATTTTCTTCTTCCTCTTTTTTTCACTGTGATAACTATATTTTCCATTATTCTACCCAAATTTATAATTTACAAAAATTGAATTTTTTAATTATTCCGACATCACGAATGTGTATTCTCAAACCAAATATTTTATTGCAGTTTTACAGAAATAAATGTTGAAAAAATATTTATCTAGGGTCAGTTTCATGATTCTTCGAATTGGTATTAATTTTTGATCGATCATCTTCCCGAAGCTGCGCCTGCACGGCTCGCCCTTATTCTTTTATCGCCTCTCCCACCGCCGTTGGTATCATCCTTTTTGTCATTCAAATCCATGCACGCGCAGGACTGACAGCAATTGCCCGTAGCTTCCTTCGATCTAGATAATAAAATTTGAAATAGAAATATAAATTAGTATAATAACAGCTAATACTAAATTATTCACTATATGAAAAAAAAAACTAAAAATAACTCAAAATAACTATGAACATAATTACATTATTATTTTTTTGTATTTAATGAAGAATTCAGTAATAGATGTAATTATTTTATTTTTCAATATATTATACAATTTTTATTCTAAAAATTTAATTACAATTACTTTCGATTTAATATAATGAAAACAGGATGTAGAAAAATGATTTAAAAAATTAGTCAGAATCAAGTACAACATACAATAATAAATTGAAGTTACAAATAGAAATATTTTCCATGTAAATTATTAAAAATAATGTAAAAATATAGGAATAAAATTTATTAAAAAATAATTACAAAATGATTATACTCAGATTGAAATATTTATAGCAAAATGACTAAATTCATTAAAATAAGTATATACAATCACACAAAGGGTGCTTATGAAATTGATCCACTTAAAAAAAAAAAATTTTCTCATAGTAAATAATTTCATAATTAATGTAATACAGTCCATTTCTTTCGATAAAAAATACAATCAAAATAAAAAAATTGTATTATAAATATTTTTTAATGGAAATTATTAAAAGTTGAATACAAAAATATTTTTGAAATAAGTTTATCTTGTACAACAGTAATAAAACGAGTTAACGCCAGGGGAAAGTTTATTGCAAAATGGCTACGAACTCGTTAAAAGAGTGCTTAATCGATGAAGAATTTAGCGACGTTTACATCGCTTTTACAAAGCGCTATTTGTGGGAGCAGCAACTCTTCTTGAAATTTGTCTCTCTCGTGGTTTTGGCAGTTGCGCCGTCGGTGCAGCATTCACCGCCAGTTCCGTCCTTCGTAACTGCACCGCACTTCGAGGCAATGCATCCACCGCCAACACCACCTGACCCGCCCGCCTCTTTACCTCTGCACATTTCACTCGTGTTAATCCATCTCATCCTTCCCTTTTCTCCACTCATTACGCGACCAACTATTTAACATTCCCTACTATCGTCTTTTCAAGAGCTTTTACATTAATCACGAACAAATTTGCAAATGAATGTAAAAAAAAAATTGCAAAAATTAAATTTACATATGAGATTGCCTTTGACTTTATAATAAACGCTTGGTCGAGTTGGTAGCCATTTTTTTTATCAAATGCAAGATTAAAATTTAATAATTTTATCGCTTATTTTTACGTTTCCTTACTTTCTATTGCATCGGCCATCGAAGTCACGTGACTTATCCATTTCTCTTCTCACTTCCTCCTTTTCACCACCTCCGCCACTGAATCAATCAATTTTTCATTATTCGTTTTATTAGTTTTTTTTATCAAATTCATTAAGTAATTCTATTCATAAACCATTATAGTATTTCAACTGACTTTTCACATCGGCACGTGACTTGTCCACCATAACCTTTCTGAGTGGTGACTTTCCTGAATTACAAAAAAAAAATAGTTGTGTTTCAAAGTTTCCATAACCAAATTATTTATTTAAAAAAACCATTAATAATGAAATTATCGCCAAATACTTACGAGCAATGATCGCACATGATGTAAAATAAGAATTTCTAAACAGAGCTGGCGAATTTGTAGATTTTGAATACCGGAAATCGAATTTTTTACTGTTCCGTCAAGGAATTCCAATATTTTACGTTTTTTTTTTAATAAAACTTTTTCTTCTTTAGATTGTCCAAAAATTGTAAATTTGATCTGTACGTGACACGAGAATTTTGTTGATTAAATCAGATGTTGCACTGTCACAGTTTTCACTTTCGTTTGTTTTTTCTCTCTCCGCATACTGAGCATTTCAATCATCGAAATTCGGATTTCCAATCTCACTCTATAAGGCAACTAATAGATAAAAACCTTCCAATAAATAGTCAATTATTATTTTAATAAATAAATACAAATTCAAATCTATTGAATATTTTGTCTATCTGCTGGATGCATTCTCATTTTTGGTTTTTTTTCTCCCTTTATTTCTTCACACTCTATAATTTTTTTGAGTTCGCAATATATTTCGTATGTACAATAAAAGGCATTAATATCGGGACACCTGATGGTTTTTAGGATATTTTTCGGCCAAATTGTCTAATTTTTTAATTTCAAAAAATTACATTCGAATAAATTTAATTAACTTTCGAATGAATCTCGATTCATTCCGATCGGATAATAATTGTTTCCGTGGCAAAGATTTTTCCATATCAATGCAAATCGGGACAAAGTATATCGTTACAAAATTGGGGTTGTATGATAATAGGACAAATTTTTTAATCATTACCTATCAAACGAGTATCACAGGACGTTTCTAAAAATCACTGACTGGTCTCGATCCGACAAATACCCTTTCGATAGGGCATGATCAAAAAATTCGTCCCATTATCATACGTCCCCAATTTGATAACGTTACTGATTTGCCTTGATATGCAAAAATCTTTTCCATGAAAACAATTATTATCCGATCGGAGTGAATCTAGATTCATTCGAAAGCTAATTAAATTTATTCGAATGTGCTTTTATGAAATTTAAAAATCGGACAATTTGGTCAAAAAATATCTGAAAATCCAAGTGTCCCGATGTTAATGCCCTTTGTTGTATATTGTATCTATTTGATTTTAATAAAAATTTGTACTCATGAGAGAATTGAGCTTTGATACTTGAACAAAACTTACGTGAATGCTTACGAATGGGTCTGCGAAAATAAATATTTTCTCTCGTTTTTTAAAATAAAAGGCTACTATTTGTAATTACTCGAGGAATTCTCATTTCAGAGGTTGGCATTAAAGGAAAGGCGTAAAAAAAGAAGAAAAAAAGGGTTCGCTTTCTTTGTAGAATCGTGTCTATAGTTCAGCGCACGTATCTTTGCGCGTTCTCGGAAAAATGCCGCGTTCCTCGGCACGTCGTTTCCGCCCTTTTTCGTCTCTTTGACTCGACGGCACATTCGCAGAGAGAGAGAGAGAGAGAGAGAGCAATGCGCGTCGGTCGGAGAGGCGTCGAAAAAATTCCAGAAGAGATATGGCCAATGTTATCGCGCGATCCCCTTGTTTTTCGCGTTTGTTTACACACACGAGTACACATTTTTCGGGGCGGGCCGTGAGGGAGACCGAAAAAAAAAATCGTTCGAAGAAATTTCCGCGCGGTCGCCGAAAATTTCCCGACCTCCGCATTAACGACGTCGCGGGCTCATCGAAGAATAAAAACGCAAAAAAGAGCTGTAGGAGCGAAAAAAAGGAACAAGCCGGAATGAAAAAAAAGAAGAAGGGATGTTATCGCGTTGAAATGACAGCAGGGGAATCGAAAAAAAAAGGAAACGTCAGTTTCTTTTTGTTCGCCGCTAAAATGTTGGTTCCCGAACGAGCGCGGAGAAATTTCCATAAGGTCAGAGGGGAAAATTGGGAGGAAAAGTTGACAGGTTGTGAGTATAGGACCGGAAAGGGAAGATAACTAATTCGAGAAAGAATGAAAAAAAGGAACAAACAAAATAAAACAAGAAAAGAAAGCTCGACGTCTCGATTATCTCTCCGTCTTTTCGTTCCCTCTCTTATTCCGTACTCTTGTTTGAATCTTCTCCTTTTTTTCTTCCACTCACGATGATTTGGCAAGGCTTTAACAGTGGTAGATTTACGAGATAAACTTGAGTTTGGAAAACCGGATCACATCCTCGGTCTGTGTGTGTGTGAGTGACGGAAAAAGTCCTATTCGATGGAAAAGTGCCCTTGGGGCTGGAGGGTTAAAGGCCCCGTGCACCCTAGCTCCAATCCTCGTCGTCGTCCCCAGGGGTTAACGACTGGCATTACTTTCGAATTTCGAATTCCTCGGTATTTCGTCTTATTACGTTTGTACTGCACCCCGGAGATCTTTTCACCCGATTCCCTAACCTTAACCTTTTGTACAAATATGCCCTGGGATATCGTCCACTTTTTGACCTATCGCTTATCAAAACGCATGTCCACGCCGCCCGAAAGATTCTCCGAAAATTCTCCATTATTCGTGGAAAGCTACGTCAATCGAATACCCAAGGAATAACAAATTCTCTTGTATATCTCGAAGAAACTTTCCTGAAAGAACGATAATATGAATGGAATTTTTTCCAATGTGAAACAATCAGTTCCTTGGACGGTAATTTAATTCCAAGTTCATATATACTATATGCATGTGTAAACGCGGATTTTATTATATTTGTATTAAAAAAATGTTCTATTGATATTGTAATCACTTCTAATTCGAATTTGTGTTTGTGAATATATATTTATTTATAAAATAATGAGAAAAAACAATTGAAAAAGTAGATCTTCCAAAATTCGAGATAACAATTTTGCTAAATAACGTTAAGAAAGTTACAGAATTTTCTAATAAACTTGTCTCTGACAAAAGGTGAAGTACAAATTTTTAATTTTTTTACGTCTTCATATTTGGTTCAGTCTATCGAATTTCAGTTTTGGGATACCGTCAGTTCCTTAAGTTCGTTGTAAAGTTACAATAATTGAAGTGTTTCCCACAATAGTTTCCGTAATAGGCACTTCAAAAAAGCTCATATTTAAGATTTTTTTAAATATTGAGATACGATACTATTAAATTCAATAAACTTTGAAAGTGGATTAATGAAGTATACAAAAAATAACATTTTTATTGATTGTAGTTGGATTTATGGTCAAATTACCTTGCAATAGAAATCGGGGTTTGAGAAATTGAAAAAGAAAATAAAATCCTAAAATCATACTTTTTACCTCATCAATATTATATTTTTTTCATATTTCATACATCTTAGTGATTGTGAACCTGATGTTTGTTATCGTCTCTCCTAGACACATCGCTGCACGAAAGGCAAACACCGCAACCCGCTGCAGCATTCAGATGTATCCGAGCACTGAAAAAATTGATGCATTACAACACTTGAAAGAAGCAAAAAAAAATTAATTGGTTCGGAAGAAAAAGTCAAGCTCACAATTGTAACACATCTATTGAGTTCTGTTCTGCTGTGTATTAAATAATTTATAGATGCTAAAAAGATTTTTCTTACACCATTTCATGGAAAAAGTGCATAAAATTGTTAAAATTTCAAAATTTTATCAATCAACAATAATTTGAATTTATTCTAATGAAGAATAGAATAAATTCTGATTATTATTCGTTTTATTTTATTGAAAGCTTACATCTCAATGTACACTGAGAAAAAATGTTGGTTGAATCAATTGAAATATTGTTGATTTAACAAATATTGGTTTGAATCAACTGAAATTTTGTCGAATCAACCAAATTTCAATTGATTCAATCAAGATTTATTCTCAGTGTAAACGGTACGAAAAATTACTTTTTTTTAAATTTTTCGAAGAAATTTTTTAATTTTCAAATTTAATATGTCTTGTGTTCACGAAAAAAATAGAAAGCTTGAAATAAACTAAATTCTTTTGATATTCCGAAACATCTTAATACAAAAAAATGTCTATAAAATAAAAAAAACTATTGATTTCTGTACAGACCGGTTTGCTACGTGGCTTGCAGCCTGCAGCATCAGTACTGGAAATAACGACCATCGCCATAATCGCAAATGCGATGAAAATAAAAATCCACCCTCTTATCATGTCGAAAAATTGTAATCTCCTGAGACATAATAACAAACGATTAAAAATAGACAAAAAAATTATGAACAAGCTTTGTTAATGTATATTTGAGAAAATTATAATTTTTTTTTCTTACTTTTCGTATTTTAATCCAACGAGTTTCCTAGAACGGATTGTTTCGAAGTCGTATTTACTTTTGACTCGATACTCGAGAACGTTCGATATTTATATTGAGCAAAACCGGAAAACTCTTGAAGCGTTTGCTTCCTTATTTTCTTGAACGCTTCCTTCGATAAAGCATTATTTATTTTTCCATAAGATACTAAAAATTTTTTACTATGCTCTGGTGATAAAGATAATCTTTTCGTTCGTAAAAATCTTTATTTGCATATTCAAAATCTGTAGTATAAAATACATATGTATAACAAAATGGTAAGAGAGTTGTATCTATATAATTTTAGAATTTTTTAAATACTGGTTGGAAAACATTTATTGCTCCGTACCTTAGGAAATCAAAAAACCCAGCAATGCATGTAAAACATTTTTCAGTCCGACAGTTTTTTGTGTAGGTTTGCGCATCGCATAAAAACTACCAAAGCGATTTTTATCACGTTGAATAGAATCGTTGTATAGAATCGTGTCGAACTTTATCAAAATCGCTTTGATCGCTCTGAATAGTATTAAACTTGATAAAAATCGCTTTGATCCCTTTGAATCAAGAGTATTATATAGACACTGACCTAACAAAGCTTGATCAAGGTTCGTCGAAAATTAACCATTTCTTTTTCAATACGAAATTAAAAAATTAGTTATTTTAAAATATTAGAATAATTATGTTTTTTAATTTTTCATAAAAATATCATCAAATATTTTCAATTTTTTTCATGATGAGTTTTATTGGAATAAAAAGTATATAATTAAAATTAATACATAAGAATAAATTATTTTGTGAAAATAGACGACATGCTGATATAGTGATTTTTCGATTAATGATAAAATTCATTCAAATGAAGTCGTGGGCACAATAATATTAAATATATTTATTTTGTACCAAATTTTGAATTTTTTCGATTATTGACGCTTTTACTGCATGGTAGTAGTGAATAAATGAGTAAATGAGTGAAATATTTTTTAAGATATATCTCTCAATCGTTTGAAATCGTATAGGTATACAAAAAATCTTCACGGCATTTTTTTTTAACTGACAGAGAGTGCACATTTTCAGTAGGTCGATTTGCAATATCTCTTCTTCATGCTTATCGATGAAACAGCGATTAGGGTCACTCTGGGCACAGGGAATCTGGCAATATCTGTAAGCGACTTTTCAATCGGTGTAAGTGCACCCTTATCTCGATATATCGATCGCAACACTTTCCAAAATTTGACACACTTTCGAAGTCCTCCCGTACTTGCAAAATAGTATTCCACAAAAAAAAAATAAAAATGCAAAAATGTTCTGGAAATCTGATTTTTCATAAATATTTTGAATTTTTCAATTTTTTCGATTCTACCAATATATATCAATGAAATAAATTGTATTTTTGATTTTTTTTTGCTATTAATTGTTTTGTTATTCTTTTACGGTTAAATCACAGAGTATTGATTTGAATAAAATTTGGGACACTATATATATATACTTATGATGTCTGAATTAGATGGTGGTTAAATATTCATTGTGGACATTTTTTTTCTCTTACGGTTTCACTCAAATAACGAATTTAAAAGATCACAATCAGAAAATTACTCAAAAAATATGAACGAGTCATTATTAAATCAAATTTATTTAATTAATTTCGATAAATTTCTTATAATTGAATTTTACCGTAAGAAAAAGTTTTCCAAATCTTCTAATGACGATTAAAATATAAATTATATAAAAATTCATACATATACGTCACCATAATTTATGTATAGTAGAATATATTAATCGAGAAATAATGTTAACGAAGTTGTGTTGATAAATATATAAACGTTGTTTACTGCATCCCATAATTTATTCCATTATCCAATGAAGAGTAAAAATCTCGATACAACACGATGTAACGCTCCTGAAGCAAAATAGACGTCGGTCGTGACGTACGAGAAATTTCCAAGATTATCGCTGTCTCGTACATCAATGTTTCAGCAATAAATGTAACCTGCGTAAGGCAAACTGCTGCGAAAGGCAGTAAATTTAAATGGGAAGTGTTGCATGATATCGAAAAGTGTATATAAAAAAATCGATCGAAAAGAACACTCGGAGTCTCTGTAAAACAGAGACAGGGCATATAACGTTTCGCTATTAAGAATAAGATTCTTGGACGATCGTTAGAATTTCAAAGATTTTTTTCATACGTATATCAACTAAAGGTCCAATAAACTTGTATGTAAACATCTATAAAAACCATTTGATAAAAACTAAATAATCATCAGTTAACATTTTTTTATAGATCATTTGTCAAAAAATCGTGTGAAGGTGCTTTAAAATTGAAAATATAAAATAAATTTGATAAAGTTTCTGCATTTAGGAATGAAGATATTATTTGGCTCTTACGGGAAGCTATGAAAAATAGTAATTTTCTACAAAAAATATCTCGATTCTCACTTGGTAAAGTTTTGTTTTATTTTGGCTTTGCTCACACCTGGGTGCGACAAAGAAATTATTTTCAAGATAACTCGGTGTAAATTTATCTCAATAAAAAATTTAAAAATATTAATTTTTTGCGTATTTTTTAATTAATTTGTTACTACAAAATATTTTTAAGAAGTTTCAAAAAAAATTTCAAATTTTATTTATTCATTTATAATTGTACAAATAAATAAAAAATGTTAAAATTATGGATAAATTATGCTCAAGGGTCCGACATAGAGTCCGAATTTGTTGATTCGAACGTGAAGAATTTTACTACGATTATATTTCTTTAATATAGTCGTGAAAGTTTCGAAACGAGTCAGCGATAGCAAATTGTTTGCGAGGGTGCACTCGTCGAGAATTGCACCGGGGAACCACCAGAGATTTCAATTGGGAAGCGCATTGGTATAGGAAAGCAAGCTTTAGGCGTTTGGCCCCTCTTGCATTCGGCTACAAATTGATTCGCGTTCCGGAATATGCCGGACGAGACTATCCGATCTGAGACGTCCGAAGTGGGAAATGCATTATTGATGCATGCGAGAGAGAAAAGAGAATAAGTGAAAAAGTCTGTTTTCCCGATCATGCTATCTCGAGAGCTTTTTCCCTTTAATATCGCGCCATAAGCAAGAGGTATATTGATATGCAATATTACGTATCCGGGCAATAAAACGGCCGGAACGACACGGCAAAAAAAAAGCGAACGTGTCGGGGGATCGTATCTTGGCCATTACGACGGAAAATACCACGCAGAATCAGCGTATGGCTTCCTGGCCTCAGTTTTTCTTCTCCTCTCCCTTTCACCGCTCACGGTGAAGCGAAAAGACCGATTTATTGTCTGGCTGAGGAGGAAAAAAGCGCGAACACGTCGTTGGAAAGCCGCCAGTTCGCCGCATCAGGGTGCGCGCCCCGTCTCTCTCGCCTATATATCGGCTCGCTTTATCGGATACGTGTCACACGCGGAGCGTATACGCTGCTTATATCGTCTATTCGAACCTTGAACTATATTTATGCAAAGATAGAAAGCCGATAGAGCATCCATCCACGCAGACTCCTTCCAAGATAGCCTTCTCCAGTTTTCCCCTTTTTTTTTCCTTCTCTTCGTGCTATATATTTCTCCTCGATATCAAATTTCTTCTCACCTTCGGAGCGCCCATTTTTTCGCCAAAACAATCAAGACACCTATACTTATACAATATTAAGAGTGCACGCAAAAAGTTTAATTAAAAATATGTGTCGAGGAATGTTCTAATTGTATACTATACAAAAAATTGTGCAATAATGAAATAAGGTTTTTTTTAACGAAGAATTTAATTTAGAAACATGCAATTCAAACACAAAACTTCGAGGAGAAACGTTCAACATATTTATTTCTCCATAACATATTTCTTCTCACGTTGGGCCAACCAAAGTCAACCATAACCAAAAATGGTAAGAGATTCGTATTTTTTATCAGCAAAAAAAATTTTTTAAGAGGCATTTTATTTTTATTCTCTGAATTTGTAGGTTTTATTTATGTCTAAGTTAGATTATTAAATGCACTCAAATAGGTAAATAATCTTGATGTCAAAAGATAAAAAATAGTACAGGTTTTATTCAGGCGGTTGCATCGGAAAATATAATTACCAGGAGTTGAAATTCAATAAAAATCTTTATAACTCAAAAACTAGTGCACCCATCTTAATAAATCCATGCAATTGCATCTTGATACGTATAAAGAGATTTTTTGATTTCTCTTAAAAAGAAGTTTGGAGGGTGAACTACAACTATCCGTTTTTACGTGAATTCCCAATCGAACTACAGTATTTTTTTTCTCTTTAGTATAATTTATACTTATTTTTGTGATAAATTCTCGAGCATAAATTCACGCGTTTATAACATCGAATTAGCAATTTCACCACTTATACGAATTAATGGATTTCTCAATAAAAGAATGTCAAAATGCCAAACAACATACACGTGAATAATAAAACTTTTCACATCCAGAATTAAATCAAAGATTCTGCTCTCCAATAAAATAGCGTACAAAAAATCTTTTCTTCCATTTGTAATGAAAAAATCAATAAGACATGTATATGGAAAATGTACAAATGGTATATACATGCAACGACGTTAAAAATGACTAGAGAAAACTTGTTTAAGGGTTAAAAATGCATGTGTGTTTCGAAATAAGTTTGAGGAAAAGAATCAAAAATGGTTCGAATACGTGTGTTTCGTCGTGCCCCGGTCTCATTTACTGTATCAAATCCTCCATGGTGTCAACTACAACACGATTAATCGCACACGTTGCTCCCATCCCTCGCGTTTTCTATTTCCGTTTTTCCCGGCGAGCGCTTGATTTTTCCCCTCCCTCTTCTTTTTAGTATCTTCAATTACCGTCGCTATGCTACAAAAAAAGGGATATAAAAAGTTTTTCCACCGGCGATACGTCGTGAGCAGCTTCCTGCTTCGCCAGTGGAAAAAGCGAGTATATGTCTTATTGCTTCGCGTTCTTGTCACGAACGGGCGAGGAGAATGAAAGGGTCAACTCCTTTTATACTCCCTGACAATACTTGTATTTAAAAAAAGTGCCGGATTCTCCTCGCGCACCCTCAATTCTCTTTCGAGTCTCTGTTTTCCTCGAGCCCCCGGGATATCCTCAAAACTTTTTTAAAGCGATAACCTCAAGTTCTTCCCGTAAGTGAGAGAATTGAATAAAACTTATCCTCCGTCGGAATCGAGAATTATGAAATCCTCGGCCTCGCTCTCTCCACCGTGCATCGTTTTCGCGAAACGACAAAAAAGAATACCTGCACTTGTTCCTGACAACTTTTTTCAACTTTTTTCTATTCTTACGATAACATTTTTTTTTCTTTCGTTCATCAACTATAAGTCAACATTTTGCGCGTTATGCTTCAAACGATTATTATTAATTTTATAACACAAAAAGAAAAAAGTTTTATCTCCGTGATAATTAAATAATTCAAAATTCTCTCGATACGTTTCGTAGTCTCAATCGTTATTAACCCGTCAGCGGTCGCGCTATGAGATTTTTTCTTACGCCATTTTTCAGGTATAGGAAATTTTTTTTCCCCGTTGAAATATTCCAGCCATGATTTTTTTCTACGCGTAAAATATATCCAATTAACCGTAAATAAAGTTA
>JAPYYW010001051.1:0-35179 GCA_030522545.1 Cremastinae sp. A BG-2022a
AGCAGTACTTGCTTCAACAATATTAATGTTGAGTTAACTAAATACGAGTCAACAAAATATATTTTGTTGATTCAACTAATTTCTTCTCTCAGTGTAAGGCTTATCTTTTTTTTGAAAATATTTAAACAAAAAAGTCTACTTAAAATTCATGTTTAAATTATTGTTTGATATTTCAGCGATCTAAAATTCATATTATGTCTTAATTGTAAACGATATTTTTAGTAAATAAACACTCGAACTTTTGAATATGTATTATATAGGATGTCCCAATAGTTGAATAGCAAAATCAACTCTGCCTCCGGTATTGGGAAAGCTTGCTCCAATACTTTGACATTATGAAAAATATACACCTTTGCATGGGAAAAATAATCCATACGATTTTATTAAAAAAAAAAAATAAAGCATATAAATAAGGTAGCAATAAGTATCATCCAACTATTGAGATGTTTACTTTACACATTTTTATAGAGCGAAAATCGTTTTTTAGTTAAAAAAGAGAAAAGGGCACAGAGAAATTAAAAAAAAAAATCGTGACAGATGAGAAATAATCGAAGCGAAAGGAGCGATTTGCCAAAACTCGGAGCTCCGCGGAGAAGGCGATAGATCGAAACCGAGAGTCGGGAAGTTGAGATTTATTGCTCGGGGAAGAATCGTAATCGGCGATGATATCGATCAGGCTGTGCGGGATTAAAATGGAACAGAGGCGACGCGTGGTAGAGGATCTATAAATGGAAATAGGTATTACGTGTCCGATATTTATGTCACCGAAGCAGGTTTCTCCTTGCCGTCAAGGTGATACATATTAAATTGTCTGTGTGTGTGTGTGTTGTATACGTATAAAACGAAATGCCCGTGGTGTTTGTAAGCGCGGATGAGGTATTCGTAAACGGTTAAAATATAAGAGCGAGACTCGGCGGTTGTTCAACCGCTTCCGTCGGCGGTCGATGATTCCGATTGTCGATCGCACAGGTGCTGCTCATTCATGGATATCTTATCGCAAAGTAGTCGGCCCCTTTCTCCCTCTCCCCGCCGACACAATCCGTTTACGTTGTACCACGCGCCGATAGTCCAACTCGTAGTACGAGTACCCTCGTCAATGAATAATTGTCGAGGCCTCCTTCGAAACAAATCGCCCGAGCACGAACGGACTCCCGTAAACACGCGCAATCCCCGCCAATCGCTCTTTTTACGACGAGAAAATTGTATACCTATTTCGCTCAGGCCCGCAATCGCACCGATTGACGGCTCTTTTACGATTACGCAAGTATACAAATATTTGCTTTTTTTCCAACTTTCGTATCACTCGCATTGAAATTTAACCTTTTTTATAAATACTTCAGCCTGCTCTTTTTACGGTTTCATGTAATGAAGTCCGAAACTTTTTGGTTTGACAACATTTTCGTTCCGATACGTTCAGTGATATTTTTTTGATTTTTGCAAATTAAACCAAATTCTTTGTTGATTTAATTGAAGTTCAATTGTTTCAAATATATATAAGTATTGTATCAACTCAATTTTTTTCAATAGAATCTGTTTTTAGTATTGGTTAAAATACAGCAAATGCATATGTATAAACATGTGAATTGTGTTTTGATTAATCTCAAATTGTTTCTTATTTCATACGAAAAAAAAACTATTTTTGTGTTATTTGTATATTTTATTGAAAATAGTTTAATATTCGGTATAGTCCCGTTTAAATGTTTTTTTCTTCGTATAACACATACATGGATTATTTCAATTAGTAAGAAAAGTTGTTACAATAAATGTAAAAATAACAACATATACTTTAAATTCAAGGTTATCTATAATGACCTGTTCTTACTATACGATTAAGGTAATTCTAACTTTATGCATACATATATTGCATATGCTATAAAGACTTGGGCAAAATATTAAAAAGCTTTATCATGAAGAAATCAAGACGTGAATATAGAATTGAAAATCGCGATATTTAATACGAGCTGCTTTCAAGGGAGAGTACACTAAATTGTCATTTTTAGCATCAATAAATATCTCGATCCCAACATAATAAAACCTCTTGAAATATATTGAACAAATATATGCGCCTATCATGTCAAAAACAATCTGTGCACATTTTATACAAAATTAAAAGAAAATAATTTTTCGATCAAGCTGTCAAAACAATGATTATTAAATTGTACAATTAAAAAATGCCAAGTTATCTTCTCTTATACCATCGAAAATTTCGTTAAATATTTTAATTAATTATTTATTAAAACTTAAAAACAAAAAGTTCAAAAAATGCACAATTATAAATATGTAAAAATCATTCGTCTATATATTCTATAGATTGGTTTCTTGAATATGTGAGTATTTCGAACTCTGAATACTCGTAATTTTGTCTGAAAAATAAGCAAAGTAAAACGTCTCGAAGACCTCGCGGAGTTTTCTAATCAGCGCTAGCGCCAGGGAGAGCATCAAGAAGCTTGAAAAAAGAGTAGATGAAAAAGAACAATTTTGTTCAGTTTTATCGAAAATTCGTAAAAGCGAATTTCGGCTGGTTATATGCATGAAGCGGAAAAAAAGCGAAAGGAGCGTGATAGACGGCGCACGATCTTGGGTTATACGTATACACGCACGCTTATATTTCTCTCTCTCTCTCTCTTTCTCTTGTTTTTACGTCACTGTTCCAAGAGCGCGACCTTTTTATCGTAAAGAGCGACGCGCGATTAATAATTCATGAGTTAGCGTGGCGCGCGACGACGACGACGACGACGACACAGACGACGACGTTTGATCGATGTCGTGTCAGTGGCCTGTCTCACCGCCGTACACTCGCCATATTAGATAAATATGTATTCATATGTATCTTTCGAATCGCTTGGAATCCAAAGCCAAAGTCCCGCTCACGCGTGCCAGCGAACCTGACTTCGTAACACACCGAGCGATCTTAATAAAGCGTCCATAGATTAGCGATCGTTGATTCGTGTTTACACACAAAACCATTTTAATGCTTTTCGAGACGCTGTAATCGAGAAAAAAGTGCGGTAGGTCACGGCGACGTCTCGCACCAACCGTTATCTCACGCGTAATCGAATTTTTCCCAGCGACGAGAGATACGAGGATGAATTATTGAATTTCTCAAAAATCTGTCAATTTTTATATACAACGCTTTTTCTTCGTGAAGTACTCGCCGGAAGACATCTTCGCTATATACGGGGGGAGAAGGGGGGGAAGATGAAATTCGAAGAGTAAAATGAGATCAGCATCAAGATGACAGGAATGTATATACGAAGTAATTTTATATAAACAGTAAATACTGCGATTTTGTGTTTAAGTTGTGGAGGGATGTTCTCAACTTATTACAAAAAATTCTGTCGTATTTAACGTTTTCTGTTTTCTCTAAAATATTATTCAATTAATATAACTAAAATTTTTGTTCACTATCTGGACTGAGATTTTACAGTAATGTTTAATAAAATTCAATTTTTATCGTTGTAATACCAAGTAGATAACTAAATCGATAAGTCAAATTGACTTTATATATTTTAAATGGAAAATTTCTAGCAATTGAATTCAAGAGTAGATATTCGAGTATAAAAATTCGTAATTTTACTAGGGTACACAAGTTGAAATTTTTTGAGACAGAATTTTTTCAAAATTTATACTAAATACGCGAAATTTAGAAAGCCTTTACCATATGTGGTGCACGAGTTATTTATTTTTTTTTAATTGCCACTTTTAACTCTTAGCTCTTATGAGAGATTTGAAAATTCTACTAGTTTCAACAATTAATATCTCGATTTGTGCAAATTTTCAAAAAAATTCTGTCTCAAACGATTTTCAGGCAACTTCTACTTTAAAGTCATGTGAAATACCCCAATTTTTAGTGAAGTTTCGGACAAATACCACGCTTGTATTTTTCAAGCAAATGAACTGAAATTTGAATATGTTATGCAGTGTATACACTAAACTAATGCATGGCATTCTTGGAATTTCAAAAAACGAAAAAAAAAATTTATTTACTTTGTTTTTTTTTAATTCCAAGAATGTTACGCCCTGATGGTACAACGTACACTGCATAACATATTCAAATTTCAATTAATTTCCTTGAAAAATACGAGCGTGGAATTTGTCCGAAAATTCACTCAAAATTGCATGTTTCACATCACCTTAATAATAAGGAAAAATTCTTAGATTGCTATATATGGTGTTTGAAAAATCTTCAAAAATTCCAACCTGTTACAACGTTACAAGAACATACTACTACATACTATGTATGTGAACTTTGTATACTCAAAGTTACAATACTTTCAGTACAAAGTTATCTCCGTGTGCATTTCCATAAAATACAAGGATCGATCGAGGAAGCATCTGGCATTGAAGAAAAACGAAAGCTGTCTCCACCGCGCTGGGGGGTCGCGAATAAAAAAGGGCAAAGAATAAAAAAAGGAGAGCGCGACCGGTCCTCGGTAAGCCGAAAAGTGGGTCAGCGTCTATCGATGCAAAAAGGTAAACGTGCCTGGATTCTGTATCGAGCATATACACATATATACACAAACATACATACTCGATCCACGTTGTATATACAGCGCGGATCAAAAGTTTCGGAGGGCCGAAAACGTGTATAGTGATGGAACCGACAAAAATGAGAAATTTCCGTTTCTCGGGGTGTTCGCGCGAGACGCCCTGGGACGATTCGACACTCTTGTACGAGGACGTCGAAAACTTTTGGCCAACCGTATATACAGTACATGTATATTCGTATTCGCGACGAAAATCTGTGTAAACTTATTTACACAGACATAAGCATGCACACCCACAAACATACATATATACATTTGTAGAATATATATATATGTGCATATATATATGTATGTATATATATATCGATATGTATCAGCAGGTGATCGACCGATTAAAGTTTGCTCTCACTGACCTGCCCCATATCGGTTAACGGCGAGGAGGCGACGCACCCGGAGGCACACCGTATAACAAGAGCGTGTTCGCCCGTTTCCGCTCTCTCCCTTCGAACCGATTATTTCCCGGCGTATCGGTCGATCCTTGTCTCTATATATAGTGTACACCGCGCGCGTTATTCCCGTCAGGGCTCGATTCCCGGCGTCACCGGGAGTCTGCTCCGCGCTCCGCGTCTCGTCCATTCATCCCGGCGCGCTTCGCCGTGCCTCCGCACGTCCGTCCTTGGGTTATCGACGTTTTACGGGGCCCGCGTTTCATCGTTTATTCCGCAATTCGCTCCAGATATAACGCCCGCCGGTTGTTTTCACCGATCCGCGGGATCGAAACGCCTCTCTCCCGCGGTAATTCCGCATCGCTCGCACACCTCCATAAATCTCGGGGCTCTCGCGCGCGGCCCGCACAGCTGTGCCGCGCCGCATCTCGCTCCCTCGCGTCTTTTTGCATCTCATCCTTTTTATACCTCCCTTTTTATCGCTTTATATATAGTCACCTGCTAGTCGCTCTTGCACTTCCTACTTTGTACATTGCATGAAAATTAAAATATGTTGAGAACTTCAAATATTTCGCTATATATAAAAAACCAATCGTAAATGTCATTTTGTCGATACAAATACACATATGTATATAGTTTTTTATTCATATTGGTATACAACCAAAGAAGAAACTTGGTTGAAAAAATTATGTTAATACAATACTTGTATATTTACTTGAAAAATAATTACACTTGTATCAGCAATTGAATTTCTTTAATCATACGGAATTTTGTTTAGTATTTTCAGAATAATATCGTTGAAGGTATCGGAAAGTAAATCAAATAAATTATAGTCATTGAATTAATAATTAAATGCTATTAATAAAAGTGAATAAAAAATAAATAAATTTGGTACAGATCCTCGACAATTTCAATAAGATTCATTTCGAAATATGCACTTTTTGTAACAAGACCTTTAGTGGAATTCTCAAAGTATTATTTGATAAAATTAAAAAAATCATTAACAGATAGCTAAAAAGAGTTTTGGCCAAATATTAAGTATCGGCGATTCGTATATAGAGTCGTGAACAACTTAAGTCATCGAGGTAATTATTAAAAAAAAACATGCAATTTTATTTTAAAAAATATAATTAAAGTATATGACATTTATATTTGTCTCTTGACACAAGGAGTATTTTTAAAATGAGCTATATTCCATTCTATGTGTATCTCAAATTTGGATCCGTGAATCTTTTTAAATAGAATTTTATGTACAGATATTTTTACATAATTCCTGCGAAACACGAAATGTTCAAGTGTTAAGACAACCTCAATATATTGATACTCAGAACGTTATTTATACAGACATCTTTGTATATGTAATCCTATATTAAAAAAGACATGAGGCCTCTAATCAATTCATCAGAATAGAGGGCATTGTGCGGAGAGCATTAACTTTTGGCTAATCTCTACTGATTAAAAAAAATTCAACGTCCGCTACTTTGAAAATAATGACTTTGATGTTTGAATCATTCATTTTGTCTTGCAAAAATTTTCAGAAATTACCTATTACGAAATCGATATCGTCGAGGACACGAAAAGATATCGCCACTTGAAATTTTGAGATTTTCCTCTTTTCAGTTCTCGAAAAGTCATGATGGAGGTCCTCGAACACTATAAAAATTTTCTCAGCCCATGTGAAAAAAACTTGCAACACAATTTTCTATTATTTATATCAAATATACCTGGATGAATATACCTGACTAGTTTGGGGATCATAAACATCAAAAAAAAAAGAGAGAAAATTCGTCGTGCGTAACGAGAAAAAAAAATTTTCAAATTTTCGTTAATTACTCGGTCATTACTGTTTCCATGGTGATCGATCGAGGTCGAGTGGAAAAACCGATTAAGGCCTTAATTGTTTTGTTTTTCGACTGAATTTGGAATCAGTAAGTCGGTATAAAGTGTCGGGGTAAGACGTGTCGGGTCTCGCCAGGTGTAGTTCGTTATCGAAAAACATTTCGAGTGTCAGTTCCAGTTATTTTCAATCATACGAATAGTGAATAGTTTAGTGTTTCAAATTTATAATATCGCTTCAAAAAACTTTTTTTTAAATAATGTCGCTGCCGATGTACCCTATATTAAAAAAGAGATGAAACCTCTAATCAATTAATCGGAATAGAGCGCATTATGCGAAATCATATAAAGTATGCGCCTAATAGAAGAATATCAAAATATCAATTCAAACATATAAAAAAAGCGGCCGCTGCGCGTTGTCGCTCGTTTATATATTAAAAAACACATGTGTAAACGTGACAAAAATTTTAATTGACGCGACAAAATAAGTCATCGATATTTTCACGATCGACGCGATTCCAGGACGTTGCCTGGTCTCGGTGTCAATGTCTCATCCGTGTTTCTTTTTCCTTCGCGGATTTTTTTACGACGTCTCGTTTTACGTATTCCGAGAGGAATACAACGTCGGATTCGCGTCCGGTCGTTTCCACTCGTGAGGCAAAGTTACGGCGAGGGGGGGTAGGGAGGGGAAGTTTCGGCGAGGAGAGAAATTGAATCAGAACGGAGGAAGGATCGGGATATCGCGAGTGTTTCTGGGCCACGAACACACATGTATCTATATGAATATAGGAATAAGTTAAGCCAGAAAGGGAGAGTAATGGGTTGAAGAAACTCCTGGGAGAATCTGGGCGAGACAGAAATCCCCGAGGAGATCTCGAAGGCGGTACAGCTGCGGATTTGAGTTCAAGATGGAAGGTCAAGCGTCTAACCAGTCAACGCCCGGCTTCCCCCTTCGGCCATTGCGTCCCGAGATACAAAAGAGACTTGTATCAAAGCTACGAACGAGGAAAAGATATAACGGCGAATTTTCCCAGCAACCGTCACCGTGACCCAAATACCAAAAATTCTCGGTTATTCTTTTCCTCGCGCTTTTTTTGTTTTCACGTTTCGCGTGTCGGTATAATCCCTGGGACACGAAAAAAAAGTATATATTGACCCTCCGAAGGCAATCTTCGTGAATTTTTCGTCGTGAAATACAAAATACGAAAATTATTACTATACACTGTACTAGCTATTACTACTATATAATTACTAGTTTACTACTAGCATGTTCATGAATTGGACTAGAGTTTTTTTTATATTTTTTATAATGAAAGTGAATATCTGTGAAAAAAATTAATATTGAGAATTATTTGCATATTGAATATAAAATTTTATTATATATAAAAATTTAGTTTCCGTATGTTTGCGTCCACAAAACTTGGAAACTAGACGATGGATTGTAATCTGTTAGTGTTGTATAATAATTAAGTATTAACAGTTATTAGTACTTAATAGTAATAATTAATTAATAGTGATAATTAATAAAAGTGGTCATTTTTACTATAGATATAGTATAATTTAAATACTATAGATGCAGCTTTACTATCGACACTCAGAAAAATACCGCATTTACTGTAAACTTCTTAACTATATTAATTATTTTAGAGCTAAAAATATTGTTATGCTACCGAACCAAATATTGTATGCTCGAACTGGTTCAATAATATCTAAAAGTCCAATGTTATCCACAAATATATTTATTTCTCCAGTAATCAGTATTTACCTGTCACATCGTATAGTAAAAGCTATCGCAATAAATATATCCCAACCCTCCACTCATTTTTTAATATAGTTCGACAGTATTAATATACTCTATACGATATATAGAAATTGCAAATTGAACTTTTATTTCGTTATTATTTTCTTTTCTCCGTGCGACAGATCTCCGAAGCAGACTCTGGAAATTTGAATGAAGGGAGGAAGAGAGTGAGGGACAGGGTGAAGGAGTTTTATCGGGACGATGTCAAAATATTTTCCGCGAACTGGGTATCAACGTGGACTACGTAAGAATGCAGACAGCCGGAAGTGGATGAATCTCCGAAGGATCGCAACTCGAAGAGAGGGAAAGAGAGAGAGAGAGAGAGTAAGATAGGTGGCAAAGGGACGAGTGCGGGAGGGGAAAAGGGGCTGAGGGTTCTCGAAGGACCTGTTGCTGCCGAGATCCATTATACAGCGATCCTCTGACTTTCTCTCTCTCCCCCTCCCCCGCCCCTGTTCTCATTCTCTTTCTCTCTTTATCCGCAGCGTGTGTCCGCGGCAGCAGTTGGAAACGCTCACTCGAGAGTCGAGAGAGCCGAATTAGTGTGCGTGAGCGAAAGCTCTCTCCGGCTGCTTTCTGTACAAGCGTCGTTGTTCGCGGGAAACCCGGTTATGTCGACCGGGCAGGAAGGAAGAGCCCGAGAGGAACGCCGCAAAGGCCAGAGAGACGCCCCGAGTATATCTATTATCCGTTGTTAATTCAGCTTTAATGCGAGCAAGTGTGGGCGATGCCCCCCAGAGTTTGTTGCACTCCGAAGGCACAGACAATCGGGTCACTAGGGTGTTTCGTGCCAAGTTTCAATACCACTTACATATCCACCTCTGCTCGGGCTCGCCCCCGCATTTTTTTCTTTTTCTTCCGGTATACCATTAAGGGTGAGTTATTGGAGTGGTCCGAAAAATTGTGGGAATTGGCTCGTTTCGAAATGACGAGCAAACTTTCGTGACGAATTCTCAAAATAATCTATCGGCGGTTTCAGAGTTATCGATTAATTTTGAATTATTATATTCTTAACATTAATATAAAGATGTAGGAATAGTATTTTTTTAAGTATGAGGGTTGGGTAAATTTTTAATATATTTTGGTTAGTAAATTTAAAATCATTTTACTCAATGATGTAACATTTATCAAACTTTAGAGTTGAATACGAAGAAAAGTTGTGTAAATTTATCCTGAATATGAATTTAAATGTATGAGATTTTTGTCACTTTTTAAATATATTTTTGTACAGGTACATTTTTTTTATGTTACGCAATTTGACACGTTAAAATTATATAAAATCTGTGCTTAAACTGTTAAATGATGTTATAGTTAACAGCAAAAAGATTGCCAAATTTATGGCTCAATTTTTAATTCTAAATTTTTTTTATTTCATGATTAAAAAAAACTCAATTTGATCAAGAATTCCTTAAATAAAGTAAATTTTTTTTCTAAGTTATTTTATTAACTTTTGATTTGCTTCTGTATTCATACATGAAATGAATTCGCTTTATCGATCGACAATGCACTACTAAGTAAAAACTTGTTTCTCTGCAGAAAGATTTTTCAAAAATTAAAGTATTTTTTGTATTCGGCGAGCGTCTGTTGCGCTCCGTAGACACGAGCAATTAGGTCACTGGGATGTTTCGTGCCAAGTTTCCGTCTCGCTCACACACTACGTCTAAATTCGACCTCGCGTTTTTTCCGGTGTAATTAACTCCCGCTTCATCCTTGAAATTCTTCAGATAACTTTTATACGCTTTTCATTCATCCGAGAATCTCTCGACATTTTTTTACTACAAACTACAACTTTTCTTAAATTGTGTAAAATATTTATACGATAAAACTGCCTAGTTTATTGTATCTCGAGAGAACTTTTGATGTGGGACGAGAAAGTGAAAAAAGTACGAGCGAGGACTCGATCGCTCGACGTCCATGCGAACGCGGAGATTTAAATTTTCACCCTCAATCCTGAGCGACCGCGTGTCACGTACAAGGGACACACATAAGCCATGAAAGATAATATCCTCGGGTAAACGACTGAAACACTACAGTGCGCCAAACGTCCACATACGAGACATTCAACGCAAAATGTCACATCAAAAATAGAACACACATTTCTGTTTTTACATGTATGTAATTTATCGTTATATTATTACATGATTTACTTTACGACAAAATTACTGCACGATTCCTTAACCAATTTTTTTTCTATATCTTAAAAAACGTTAAATTATAAAACACATAGAAAAAGTGTGGTATAGATATTATTTATACAAATGATAATTGTAATTAATTAATGTAGATAACGTGATAGGCATTATATCCTTTAAATGTATCTTATTTAGATGTAGATAATTGATTTTTATTTGATTTTTATTTAGATAATTGATTTAGAAATCATATACATACTATAAATACTATAGATATAAAATAATCATTTGAAAATGTTCAAATAATGTTAAAATATATGAAATTTTTTTAAATAATTTACCATGTACTATTATTATAATTGGAACTTTAATGTGGGCTCTCGATTTGTAATAAAACACATTTTTCACGTTCAAATATACATTAAAGAATTTATGTCCTATTTTTCAAACAATATAAAGCTGTTAATTGATACAGTACAGTTATTAAAAAAATATAAAAAATCATATGGAAAATGTATGAATTCAAAATTTTACCAAATTTTCATAAAAAACTAACTCTTGTCAGAAACTACGTATTGCCAATCCCCGGTTAATTTTAAATAAAAAATATCTCGAAAACCGAGTAATCAATATCATTCATATTATATAAGGGACGTCACAAAAAGCAGTACCTTTTATAAGTAACTTTTATAAGCTCTCCTGAAAACGATTTGAAATTGTGCACTATCTAAATTGAAACCCTTCACAAGCATATGCTTCTAGAGTTGTTACAGAGTAAAGAAAAGTTTCAAAGAGGTCCATCTCGTCAAGAAAATCTCAACGAGAAAACGTCGAAAGATTCAAAGAAAAAAAAAGATCATTCGCGTAGCGTTGAAGCAAAATAACAGAGGTAAATAATACGAGATAAGGTAAACGTCCCAATAGATGGGCATGTCCCAATAGGTGGACAATTTTCGCTATATTATTTTTAATATTTGAATAATTTTTTTCTCAATAACATCATATGGATTATTTTTCATATACAATAAAGTTTATTTTTCATAATGTTAATTTATTAGAACAAATTCGCTCAACCTTAGAGACAGGGTCGATTATCTGCCCAACTATTGAGAAATTCTACATATTCAAATGTTCAAGTATTTATTTACTTAAAATATTATCTAAAATTAACACATAAAATGAATTTTGGATCACTAAAATATCAGACAACAGTCAAGATGTGAATTTGAAGCAGACTTTTTTAATTTTAATATTTTTTAAACAAAGATAAAGTGTGAAAGCCTTTGGTAGCCGTCCAACTATATATTGGGACTTTTACCTTAGGTCGATTCGACGTGAAACACCGCGTACTTGTAAAACCACGTTTAAGCCACACACAGGGATAAGCGCGTGCAAACGTAAACACGTATTCACTTGCACGAGGAAATCTTACGTAACGTGCCACTGAACTTATTGTGTACATTTATCAAAGAAAGGGGTCGGGAGGGGGAGAAGGCGAAACGCGGAGGACGGCGATAGCGTTTCGTATACAGGAGAGAGAGAGCACACATCCATAAAATATGTACACAGTGTGTCGTGCATTTCCGAGGAAACAGCTGATCGCTGGCTCTTCCGTGTTTTCGTCATGAAAGTCGACGGAGAATTTTCACGGTTACGAAAAAAAAAGGAGGTGGAGTGGAGGAGGGGGACGAAAAAAAAGGAGAAGAGCAGCCGCGAAATCTCTGTGAAGCATCGACCGGGGAATACATCGGATATATGTACATTTATGAAGGTATGTACAAGCGCTTGTGTACATAAATGTATATGTATTTATATAAGTGTATGTATATATATATATATACGAACGGGAAATTCGTGTGATGTGAACGCGGGCGGATAAATCTTTCCCTCGAGCGATAGAAATACCTTTGTGTATTTGAACACGATCGCGACGACGCGTGTGTTTTTTCGTATACGTGAGCGATCCTCGACCTTCCATGAGAGAAAATGCGATAGTGGGAGGGAGGGAGGGGGGATATGAGAGAGCGAGAGGGAAAATGTGGAAGGGATGCGACGATGCATCAATCTCTCGTATATGTACGCGCATCGAATTCAATGGTATTTCTATCTTCTCTCCTTCTCCCTCCGATTGCATGCTGACATGCATCGCTACGCAGGCTCTTGCACACAAACGGATTTTCAGGGATATAGGGAATTCGCCGAGGGAGGGCACGAAACTATCGGAAGAGGAAACGAAGACTCTGTCTTTCCCCTTTCCCCTTCGCTTTCCCTTTCGTTCACAGACCTTCTCTCTTTCTTCATTCCTCTCTTTGTTTTCTTATTCACCCTCGACGCGCCTCGCCTGTCAGGTGGATTCGGCAAGGTCTCAAAGTTCAACTGCCCAAAATGCAACTAACCAGTAAATCTGACCAGTAAAAATTTCCCAGTGTATCAACTGCCCAGCGTTTAACTGGCCAGTGTGACAATTGCCCAGAGAGACTTCCCGATACGTGCTAAGCGCCCAGTAGACGCTTATACCCTGTATCCCAATTTCGAAAAGAATTAACTGACTTTCGAAACATCGCTTCTGACTTTTCAGTAATTATAAAAAACAATATAAACTTTTTCTCAATAACTCATTCGTAATAATTAAATGAGTTAAATTAAACATGAATAACATAAAAAGATTTTATTTTTTCACACACGTATAAGAGAAACACAAAAAATTTATCAATTTCCCATATTTCAAAAAGTATCGCACTCGTGAGTTGTTACAATCTTAATTGAATTCTCTGCATTTTATGCTGATGGAGTATTTAAAAAAGACCTTCCGAATAACTTTAACACACTCGCCGAGTGTAGAACGTTAAAAAACCACCGATTGGTGGTATCCCGTTGAAATTTTGGGTAAATTCCAATTTGCAAGTACCGATATATAATCGATAATCGTCGAGGGACGTAGGTCGCAGGGTCGATGCACCGGAGTGCAGAGCGGGTGAAAAAGCGTCGAATGAAAGGGGGTGCGAAAGAGAAAGAGAGAGAGAGAGAAAGTGATGCAGAGAGGAAAAAAAAAGAAGCAGGTACGACAGGAGAAGGGCACGTGTGCGCGGGATGAATGACGAACGGGATGGAAAAAGAGTGGAGGCGATTTCACGATCGTAAAAATATCGTTGGGGTATGTCATTGGCGAGAAGCTTTGGGGAAAACCTGTTGCTCTCTTTCGTCGCCCTTTCTCCGCGCTCGCACATGCAAATCCTTGCTTATATATATATATAAAATATTCTCTTTCTCTCTCTCTGTGTGTACATATATACGAATATACATATATCGGTATGTGTGTTACGATTTATGTACCGCGCGTATATCTTCGTCCCACTTGCCGGTTTTACATCTCTATCGTGTCCTTCTCCCGTCGTGGTAATCCTCGCATCCTTCCCCGTGACTCCCTTTTCCGCGCCGGCACACATTTCGCCCGGCCACCCACCTCGAGGATTCCCCGACGCGTCTCGACAATGGGCTCGTACACACGCTTTTCGCGCTGGCTACTCGCGAGGGTGCACACGTGTTTTCCGAAACCTCCTGGGACCGTCGAAGCAGCTCCGACGGAGAACGCGCAACACTCAAGCCGCACAAGTTTTGTCTTCGCCAATCCGGAAGGCGAGCCAGTTCAACGCTCGGTACGATATACACACATATATATATATATACGTGTATATATGTTCATGTTTACACGCGAAGATAGGCATCTGATCCCCTGTGCATTTGTTTTCTTGTGTCTCGCGACTATATACGCGAGCGAATATGTCATTCGACGTAATTATTGTGATTCAGCGCGTTAATTCGGGAAATAGTATCTCTGAGCAAAGTGAGTTATTCGTGATAAAACGGCGATATTTATATATACTTAAAATTTATTAAGGGGTTTCGATACTACTTATCTGATTACAAGATCTACAGAAAAATCAAATGTTTTTCTATACAGGCTGTCGATCTCTAAATTTTCTTTTCCACACAGTGACTTGATATAATCTTTGATAACAAACTTTTTATTCAATTTTTCAGTATTATAATTATATGATAATTATTATCTTGCTTTATTTTTATATGCACAAACTTGGGTTTATGTGCCTGACTGACGAACCAGATGGAGATACTGTTTCAAATTTGGTAGCAGTAATTGTGGAGATTTAATGGAAATTTGAAATAAATTTTATGAAGATGGTAATATTTAAACAAAATTGACAGCCGTAATAAAAAGTTCTCCCATTTACTCCCATGTACGAGCCTAATTTTTCAAATTATTTTCTGAAATACGACGTAGCTGATCGACTCGATATTTGAACCATATATACGTTTTTTTAAATTTGTGATCCACGAAAAAAAAATTGAGTTGATGATGGTACCATTTTTAAAAGTACTACCGAAATCCCTTAATAAACGTACTTTTTAAGTAGTATTGATATTTAGAATTGCTTAAAGTATTTTTAAAAAAGTACATATTCATTATCGACGGAGAGTACGACCCGGATATACAAGATTAATAAAATAATTAAAAAAATTATATTCGCCGTTCCACCATAATGTTGTAAATAGAAATGATTTTTTACTATCAAGCTGATTATGATATTTATGGTAAATACACTGATAAAAAATGTTGACTGAATCTACTAAAATTTTGTTGATTCAATAAATATTGGTTAAATTAACTGAAATTTTATTGATTCAACAAAATTTTAGTAGATTCAATCAACATTTTTTCTCAGTGTACGTAACTGAAATTAGAAATTAGGATAGATGCAATTTTATAATGAAAAGCAATTTCCAATCGATTCCTGTAACGACCATGATAAGAACCTTTCAAAAGTACTATACGAAAGACCACTCAAAAAATTGGTTCATTATCGAAAGACATCAAGTATCATTGTCACCAACGATTCGCGAGTTATTAATTAAAATGTCAAGACGAAGAAGATACGCGTTTCATCGATCAGTGTCGCACATGATCAATGACTCGAAAGTATCAATAAAAGCGCACATGAATATATGGCGCTGTACAACGTTCGCGAAGCCACGATCAATTGACCGGTGAGTACCGAAACGTTCCGCTTGATTGGATAAACGTGAAGTTGGTAGTAAAAAGAATATAGAATGAGAATCGAAGGACGGAGATGCGGAATTGAGGGTAGGTATACGCGTAAGAGGGGTTGGTATAAGAGGGGACATAAAAGGAGGACAAAGTTGGAAAGGGACGTGTGAATAGCCGGTAATGGGGGGTGGTGTCGGGATAATGACGACGGTGCGGTGTCGAGAAAGCCGGGATGCCCGTGACCTTGAGCGTAAGCCTGTATAGTAAATACCATTAGGTTGTATAAGTACCTGTACCTAGTTTGAGGTCGGTGGCGTCGTAACCTATATAGGGAGCGAGCTGAGAGTCCGTACGACCCGAGCCCGCGGAAAGGGGGAAATGAGGGGGGGGAGGGTTGGGACGAAGGGGGCAGGGAGCGGGGAGGTAAACGAGGGCTATACGAGAAGAAGGAAGGAAGGAAATGGATAGCCACGAGCAAGAAGAGCATTATAAAGGAGAGCGAGAAAGGGAAAGCTCTGTACAACTCACCCCGAAGCGAAAGACGGAGATAGGTGCAAGGACCGCGGCCAAGTTTATGAATGGAGAGAACTTCTGCCGTATCGGCGCGCATAAATGCGCGAATAACACGCCGAGTTAGGGGAAACTCCGACAGGCATTTACGCATACAAGTGTACGGAGACCGAGAGGGTTGCGACCCCGGAATACGCCGAGAGACAGAGATGAACGGCAATCATGCCGATGTGGAATTCGAGTGCAAGGTTTTATGTGAAAAATTGTGTAATCGCTGGTGTTTCGATGAAACAACACTGCATTCGCTTTCTATGGATATTTCATAGTGTACACGTGTTATTCAGAGGAAATATTTGTTCAATCAAATAAATTTATTCAGTTGAATTTTTTTATTTGAACGAAATTTCATTGCGCACGTAATATTCTTATGATCTCTGAAATATTCTAATCGTTGAAACGACCATATCGAAATAAAATGAAGTATTTCGTTCATTAAGTATTTGATTTTGGTTGAACGAAATATGTCTAAACTTGAAAAGAGCTTTAGTTAATTAAAATCAAATTTGGTTGACTCGTTCAAACTTATTTCTCAGTGCGGAGAGTAAAATTTTTCAACAATATGCGTATGATAAATATTAATGTCACCCTATTAAACGAATTATTATTAAAATAAAACAGTCATTTTTTTATTAGTTTGCTGATTTACTTCAAAGCAAGAACCTGATTGGCTGATCACTCAGCTGTGAAGGGTCGTGTACCTACTTATAACAGAACAGCCTGAACTGGAGAGCAGTTTGAAATGTAACTATAATAGTCATATTCGTATTCACATTTTTGCAAAAAATTTTCCCATTTTTTTAGTTGTTACATTAAGAAGTAACAGTTAAAACACACTTTTCCAATAATCATGACAATTAGATGTGACGAAATAATTAAAAATTAAAAATGAAGTGAAAAAGTTTTCAAATTTGTAACCTATTATCAAAGTCATACATTAAACGTATGAAATAAGTTTGACAGCTATATTTCCATCTGTTCATATCAAATGTATACGAATTTTTCACAAGAAACATGAGGTCCATATTCAGAAAAATTGAAGTTTGACAGCTTTGAAAAAGTTTAGAGAATAATTTTTGAATTTGATACAATTTTAAACACTCCAAACATTCACTTGTGATAATTTTTGTAAAACATACACTCAAGTGTTTTGAAGAAATATAATTTTTTACTGATATCAAAATTTGAGTAGATTTATCAAGTATAGATACAAAAATACAGACTTTTTCACCTGATTCTCAAAGTTGAATAAAAATGTTTCTACCGTGCTAAAAATAATGAAAATTTCATAAGTGACAGAAACTGGATAAGTTAATTCTTAAAATAAATTTGAGAAATTTTTCAAATAGTGGAATGAGGAATGGATGTGCGGTATGTTCGCTCAAAAAAATCCTCGTTACGAGTGAAAGATTCATGACTGAGCTTGAATCGAGCAGCCACGCTTCTTTCTCTCGGAGCCCGGTGCCGTTCTCGGAGAGCTCCCACATGTGTTCGCTGGCACAGCTGTCTCTGGCACAAAACCAGCAGCGACAGCAGAAGCGAAAGCGCACCCGACAAATCCGGCCCGAAACATCCATTCGCTTCGTATACCAAAAAAATATACGAAAAAAAGAACGTTTTTCAGCACGAGCGAATCGATATTTTATTTCGTAATAGAGCGTACCAATATTGATTGATCTCAATAATTCATAACCAAATACTTTCAGGAACAATATCATAAAATATAATATTTGAAATATTATATATCGCTACACTCACGCGGTATAAAATTCAAAGTAACTACATATTTATGGGAAGCGAATCTTGAAGAAAAAAAATGGACAGAAAAAGATTTTAATCTAACTCGAGGTAGTTGAGAGAGACTTAAGGATTCATTCTTGAAGTTTAATTCCTAAAATTTAGACTTTGCTCTTTGACAAAATGTTGCTAATTTTTTCAAATCAAAATCAAATTGTTTTCAATCATCTTTTCACTGCAAATAAGTGACAACTACACTGCCTGTTTTAGAACTCTTATTTTTATAGTAGAATTAAATATATTTTAAGCCTGAATTAACGATACACGAAGAAAATTTTATATGATAAATTACTATATTAAATAGCACTGTGGTAACAGTAATAATTACTATGTTTCGGACGGAAAATCCTCACATTTTACCAAACTGTTACAACAGTACAAAAAAATATAGTAATTTTTCGTATAAAAAATATAATAATTCCATATATATCAAAATCGAATACTATTTTTAAGCCTCAATTATAATATGCGGGATCTAAAAATATATACTCAATTTCCTGATAATTTGTAAAATTGTTGCTGACAACAATTTAAAGATTACAACATATTTATATATAATTTATAGAACAATAATCTATCATACTTTTGTCTCAGTATGATCGGAATATAATCCAGAAATCTGAACAAAATCGGATGCAGTTCAAGAGTTCGGAACTTAGAGGGTGTATTTTCGTCAAAATTAATCGGGGAAGGACGGCGGAATTTCGATAGAATGAAAATTAGTTGGGAAGGATGCGAGCGTTCGCAATGCGCTCTCTTATTCTCCGCGGATGAAACACTGTACTCGGGCCGTTAGCGAAATCGCGGTCGGTAAAGTTTACCACTCACCGAACTCTCGTCTATACCGCGGTGCAGACGTGAAACGAGATGTCATCGATGTAGGGAGAAATAGAGTGAGCGGCGAAGCGCGTCGTTCGGACACCGCCGATTCTCCCATCTCTGCCATCAAGGTAGCGACACGAAGGTGAGTCTTCCCTTCAACGCTCGCGCTTTATTACGCCGATACTGCAGCTACCTTCCATCCTCAGTAACCGAATTCTTCCTCCCCCTTAAGGTAGTACAACCGCAAAACCGTGTTGAGATAGATTTTCTTAAGAATTTGCACAGGTCTTTTTTAATGTCATATGAAAGCATGTGTGTCAAATTTGACAAAGCTTGACCATCTAGAAATCGAGATATTATACATCGAAAGTCGTTGCTTTTTCGAATCTCCCATAAGAGCCCATGTTAAAAGTAGCAATTTTTAATAATTAATATCTAAATAAATACATGGTTGAGCCTTTTTAAATTTTGCAAACACGTTAAAACAATACTAACGAAGATCTGTGCAATTTTTCTATAAATTCTGTCTCAAGAAATTTCAACTAATGATTTTACATCAAGTTAACACATAAGGACAGACTTTTGAATAGACTGTCTCGGTTGTACTACCTTAAGGTAGTTCGATCAAAAAATCGTTTTCTTAGCATTTACACAATGTGCAATTGTATATTTAATTTTAAGAGATTGAAGTGATTATTTATTGTCAAAAATCACTATTTTCTGCAGTCTCCCATATAAGAGTACATGTTAAATATATTGCACTCTTCAACTCTTGATATATTGACTTCTGGGTAGTGGAACTTGTTGAAATTTTGGACAACTCTTTATTGTACTTCAAAGAAGCTTCCTCAAGTTTTTTAAAACAAATCCTGATTTATTTATTTGCAATAATTAAACATGATTTAAGGTAATTCAGCCACGAAACTATTTTCTCAGGATTTTCTTAAAATTTTGCAGAAATTATCTTCTACATCGTATACATACGTGTGTTAAATTTTAAGAGGTTTCTCTACTTAGAGCTCGAGATAATTATTTTCAAAAATCAAAATTTTTTCTACTCTCACTCTAAATTATCTTGACTTTTAGATACCGAAACTTTTTTTAATTTATTACAACTTTTTGTAGCACTTCAAAGTACTTCATAGTATATTTCCCTTACAATTAGTTAAAAATAAATAAATTCGAAGAAAAGTTTTTTTTCAAGTACAGACGACCTTGAATATTGAGTATGTGTTCTTGAATCAATTTACAATAACTTTTCTTCGTAAACTTAAGCTGATGTATAACCATAGTACGAAGAACAACTGAAATAAAAATTATTATTTTGACTTTAGCGACTGAACTACCTTAAATAAACAAAGAATTTAGTTCCATTTACAAACAAATATCATTGAACGTATAGGAAGAAATATTTTTTTTTATTTTTTAAATTATTTTAAATAATTAAAATTTATTTTAATCAATAAAGAATTTACTTTAATTTGCAAAAAATATGATTTTGTATCAAACGCACATTTGGTTTTCAGAGGAAAAAAACTAACGTTTGGTTGACCGACTAAATCGTCGATTACACAGGGTGAATTAAATATTTACTGTTTATTTTACATTATATTTATTTAAATGAACCAAACTTTGTTAGTTCCATGTAAGCTATCGAGCACATGGGCAAAAAGGTTCAATCAAATTAAACATATATCATGTAAAACTAACGAAATATTCAACATATGTCCTATATACGTAACTGGCGGTTTAATTAACCAGAAATAAAAAATAACATATATAGTGTTCGGGAAATATTAAATAATTTTCCTCGATAATTAACGCGCACAAAATTTCCCTGCGATTTTCATTCTCTGCATATATCTCTTCGAAGATGATTATTATATACATTACCAAATTCATCGATCCGCGATGAATAAATGCGTATGTACAAGAAAATAATTTCGAGTCACTTCCGCAATGGAAGATCTTGCAAATTTATTTATTATCTTTTTTATTTAAGATTATAATTTGAGGCATGAAAATTCTCCAGGCATTATTTCACTGGCCAATCAAAACGAGGACCAGTTGGGAGTATAATAAAAATGTACTTCGTCTCATTAGTGGATGAGAACACGAGGAATGAAATATTTCGATTGAAGAGAAAAATTATTTTAGAGAGGCAAAGAACGAGTTTTATTCTTTCGGTCGTTTTTTTTTCTTCCGATGCACTTGCATTTGCATTCGGAAAGAGGAAAAACTACGTGATTGTCAAGCCGGTGATTTCGCCGGTCGGACAAAATGAAAAGGATGAAACTTGAAGTACGAGCGAAGTTGACGAGGATTTTACTTCAACAAAAAGTTAGAAAAAAAGTATTTTCCACTCGTAACTCTGAAATTTTCTTGTATAAAATATTCTCGCTGACGTCAACTCGTTTTAAACTTCATTTTATATTTTATAGAAATTGAAATAACAATAAGCGAAGATATAATACGACGCTATTTTTAATATAAAATTGTGTGTTTTCTGATAACGAAAGCGACTCTAAAATCGTAAAATTTTTCCCGGTACGCGGTTTATCAGTCGCAACGCGATGGATATCCTTCGGGGCGACGACATCGTTGTTCTCGGCGTTTTCATGGAATCCCGATGACGAAGTCTCCCCATCAGAGCAATTTATCCGCCGTCGATAAGCGTACTTTCGCGTTCTCTTATTTCAGTTAAATCTTTCATTTAAGAATATACTGTACAACTTCAAATACACCAACTATTTGATAATTACAATGGTAAGAATAGCGAAGTAAAAAACATTAATTTTTATATTTTTCGATCATTCAAGATTTACTTTTCTATACTTATACTTTATCTTTAATTTATTTTATTTATATACTCAAAAATGTAATACTTTTGTACGAACACACAAGAAACTAGAGTAACTTGATAAGTTTTTTTTTAATTGATTAAATTAAAATATGTGCAAATTTCGTTATTATATAATATGATATTAAAAAATCATATTATTGATTTTATAATCCCTTCTCGCTCGTTAAATTCATAACAATAAATGGTTCCTTTTTGAATATTGAGGATATGAAATATGATATATAATTGGTCCATTGAAGTTTTCTGCCTTCCTGCTGGGAATTATATTCTCTAGTTCTTAATACAATGAGTGAAATTTGTAATCTTTTTGCATTACCTTATTGGTTTAGTCTATCAAATTTTAGTTTTTAGTTAGACAAGGTTAGATAACTGCGTTATATTAATCGTGATACATACACTTCCGAACAATAGTCTCCATAAGATGGCATGATTGAACCATTGAATAAGATTCATAACATTTGTATACTCTATACAATTAGCAAACTTATTATTGAATTTTTTTCAGATTTATTTTCCTCCGAAAGAAAATGAGGTAATGTAGAAAACTCTGTGCCTGTATTATACTGCAAATTTTATTTTATTTACAATCAAATGATTGTTGATTTAGATTAATTTCTATAATGTTCACCTTTCATTTAAAGTCTCCTTAACCGTTCTTTAAATACCTTTGAATTGAAGCAAAAGACGCGCTTCTGCCTACGTCATACTCGAAAATGAAAAAATATATATATTCTTCTCTTTTTTAAATCACAAATTCCTCCGCGGTTCGCACTCAATGTGAATCTCTGCACAACCCGGTTTTTCTCCGATTTATTGATCTGCGAGCTTTTTGGATTATTTTTATCGTCTTCTGCAATTTTTATTCGATCGATGCGCATTTCCTTTCATGGCGGCGAGCCCGAAAAAATTGTCCTAAAAGCCCAATAAAAATAGTCTCGAGACCTTCTTTTATTATTTCCACTCTAATCTTTATATAATAATACACTTTCTATAATAGAATTTCAGAAAAATTGTTTTTCAATTAAAAGTACTTGAAGTGTGTCATCCACTGGCATGAAACGTGCACTTGACGTAGTTGTATCGTAATTCTATTGTGAAAATTCTATTGTTTTATTTTATTATTTGCATGGATTTTATTTAACGCGCGCGGTATATCCAAGGGTGTGCGTGTAAAATTAAAAAAAATATAACCCTGTAGAAAATGAAATATTTATTGTTGAAAATTGTTATTTTTTGTAACTTTACGTATAAGAGCTTATGTTAAAAATAATAATTTTCAATATGAAATACCTCGATTTTCAGACGGTAAAGCTTTCTAAAATTTTTCACTGATTTTGATAAGATTGAAGAAGGTTCATCCAATTTTTTTTCCAATTTATATAGAAAAATATTTTTGAAGCGATGACTTTACCATTAGTTTACATGGAAAATTTCCGAGACAAATATTTCAAATTTTCAAAGATTATTCGCAAAATTCATATAACAAATTTCATGTAAAAAAACCCTCAATATCACCTCAAAATTAGCTTAAAATTAAAAAAAGATTATTATTATTATTATTTGTACAAAACGTTTGGTCTTAGGAAGGAATAATAACGAGTGCTTGATCGGAAAATCCGATCGATGTCCGGTTGACACGAAACATGAACTCTGAGCAAAGTTCATAGAAAAAAAGCCCAGTGAAGTATCGTTGATGAAAAATACATTACGAATAAGTTTTGAAAATAAATTGAAATTCGAAATAATTTTGAAAATAAACTATTATTAATTTTGATAATAAATTATTTTCAAATTCTTGGTCTCAAAGGAAAACGTCAATAAGCCCGAGGATAAATTAGAAAGTCCAAAAAATATCTCGAAACCCTGGTATGAAAGAATAATTTTTCGAAATACCTTATTCCTTCAAAAAAATTAATAACCTGTATACAACTTTCTTGTATATAAAAAAAGAGTCTTTTGCGACAAATGCGAATAAATTTTCCAAAAAATCATCTAGAAAATTCCTGATAACAAAGAGAAACATGAAGAGCCCGTGAGGATGAATTTAGTGTCGAAAGCCCAACAAATATAATCCTGAAATCCTGGTACGAAAGAACCATTTTTCGAAATATATCTTATAATTTTAGAAACAAAAATGAATAATACGAATATATTTTTTTCACAGAAAAAAAGGTACATAAAAAAGCGAAATAAATATATGGTCTCCTGCGAGAAATACGAACAAACATTCAAAAAAATAATTTAAAAAAATTCTTGGTTTCAAAGAGAAAAAAAAGAAAGGTGAAGAGCCCGCGAGGATAAATTTAGTGTCGAAAGCCCAAGAAATATTCTCGAGATTCTCCGCTGAAAATATTTTTCGAAAAGCCTCATATCTAGCATAATTTTCAAAAAAAAAATGAAAATAAAAAACATATATTTGTACTGTATATAGAGTATATAGGGTAATAAAATGAGTATAAAAGGTTTGATCCTCGGTAGGAAAAATGAGGAGTGCTCGATCGGCAAGTCCGATCGATATCTGGTTGGCACACTGCATGACCAACTCGTCCGGCGCGGGTTTACAGTAAAGAAAGAGTCGCGTTACAAAACACGGGGGGCAGTTGGAAAAAGGAGAGAGAGAGAGAGATCCGAGAGAGGAGTTTCGTTCTCGAGCGAGAAGGCAAAAAGGGAGAAGAGCGAGAGAGACGACGGAGGATTCTTTCTGTCGAGCGAGCGGGATTGCGCGGCTGCTGAGTCACACCGTTGCTGGCGTTGGTGCTGCGTTGTCGGTTCGCCATCGTAGGATCGAGCGAGTCGGCTTCGCTGCGACGTTGCCAGAGCCCGTAGCTGGCCGTTTCGCTCGTTGCGACGTTGCCGAATCCGTCCAATGTGCGCTTCAGCGCTGCGGAGCCTCGGATTTCTCGCTCGCTCGCGCCGGCTCCGGTCTCGCTCGCGCCCCGTTCTCGCCCCTCCAGGCTCCGCGCCCCGTACACACCGGGAAAATCTGTCGATCCCCACCACACGGAGCGAGAGCTGCCCGAGAGAAGCAGCCCATAATGAGCGTGCGAGAGAAAAAGAGAGAATAACCCGAGAGAGCGGGACGAGGGGAAGCGAGAGGGAACTTTGAGAGAAGGCTGAAATATATAGTTAGATAAATTCGTAGCGTGTACGCGCGCGGTTATATATTTATAGCGAAGCTCGAGAGAGCGCCATGGCTACGTTCAAATTTCATTGCGTCAAGCTCCGGAGCTCCGCTATCGCGGCGAAGAGAAAACAGAGGGAGCGAGAGAGATAACCGGCTATATGCATACATAGCTATACGGGCCCGGGCTAGATTGGATTCAGTAGTAAGAGCAGAGATACCGTGGAATTCGGAGAAAACGTCGGTAATGGAGTTTCACGAGAGATAAACTGCATTCGGAGACGCAAGAAAACGTTCTCCGCGCGCTCCGTGTGTACCAGAGCACCGGACTCAACCCGGTATACATTCGGAAACTCGCGACGCAGCTTATTCTCTCGCTCTTTCACAACAATTCCCTTTTCTCCCCGATCCAAAGACCCGAGAGTGAGCAGGTTACCTACCGAGTCAACTTTCCCCGGATTCATTAAACTCGACCATCGACCATTTTATTCTTTCGATTCTCCCTTTTTTCCAGGCAAAAATAAAAGGCTCGAAATTTCGCTTCTCGCGTCGCACAACGAACTTCTCGAAATTCGCTCGGACCTTGGCGCGAGAACGAGTTATCGCGAAGGGACGCGTTATTAATATTTTGCCATTTTTATTCCAATCGCTCCAAACTCCGCGTAAATTCGCCACTGCGCAAACTCGCTCTCAGTATTTATTCAAAATAAAGGGAGAGCTGTCTTTTTTCAAGAAAATACAAATTTTAAAACGTACGTTTTCGTACATCTGTACACTTTTAAATGTAAAGTTCACAATTATAGCAATTTTTGGACTAAATGTGCACTTTGCTGTTCAAACATTTGAGGAAGTACGATAACGGGCTCAGATATTTAGGTTAAGCATGTAACGTTGAGACATAATTATTAATTGAAATGGATTCCCAAAATAATTCGTTGAAATTTTAATCGATGTACTCTGTACCTTGATTACATAAATATTGAGATATTAATTGTGCAAAATGACAACTTTTAACGCTGACTTTTGCGAAAAATTACGAAAAATGTTAACTTGAATAAATAAAGAAAATTTCCATTAGTTAAACTGTCCCAAAAGTTGAACGATATATACGCAGTCGTATACTCAAAATAATTTTTGAATTATTCTTAATGCTCGATACAAACGAACGTAACATCTTTCTCGTACAAAAATGTACATTTTTCCATTGGGGAATCTGTGTATTCAAACGTTTCAGTATATTTTTACTACGAATATAGTTTATCAAAATGAAAACTCAATATGGATTCAGAATTGCTAAAATTTCAGAAAATAATTTAAATGTACATTTGAAGCTGATTCGTTGATTTAAATATTTTTTTAAAATTAAATAAATGAAACTTTTAGATGTACGATTTTTTTCACATTGATCGAGATTGAAATTTTTCCACAGCAAGTCTGTATTTTATATTGATCTCAATATGTGGTGAATTTCGTCAAAAAATGTTGTACAGTCATATATCATCGTACAAAAACTTAAGGTAGTATGATTATGGGTGTGTTCAGATAACTAGGTTAAGCATGTAACGTAATGAGAAAATTTTTAATTGAAATTGATTCCAAGATAATTCGATTAAAAAATTTGCATTGACGTTCTTTCACATCATACCAGAGTTTGTATTAAATTTATAAGTGGTTTACCAATATAAATATCGAGATTTTCGAGAAAAGAAGAGAGAAGATTTTCGAAAATTTCGAATTCTACATGAATTGATATCTCGATTTTTCAAGTGCTGACCAAGATTGAAATTTTGTCACGAATAAAATGTATTCGTGATCAGAAAGTAAGCATACAATTTTCAAAATATTTTATATTTTTCCGTGAAAGGGTGTAATATTAATGAAAGAATATGCTGTTGGATTTTTTCACATGAGTTAAAAACAACGAGAAATGATTTTTTAACAGTGTCATTAAAAATGCCTGCACATCTCCACATTCTGTATGAAATTTTAATTAAATTTTTTCGAGTGGAACAAATCATCATTCAGATGAAGTTTCATCCCTATAAAGGTCCTATAAAATTTTCCAGATGTTTTTTTCAAATTTAAAAATTGTAAAATAAGCGAATAGCATAAACGACTCCGTGGATTAAAAGATTCTTGTAACAAGATCCTTAACTGAGGAAGGTTAATCCCAAAGTATGCTAAATTTCGCCAGGAAAACTTGTACAACCTCGATATGAATTTATCGACTACATAATTGATCTGTGATGAAAGTAGAAAAAAAATGTTTTTTCAATGAAAAAGTGGAAGAGAAGTTCGGGTAATTATATTTCCCGATAAAATCGTCAAGTCGGCGTGGCGCTTTTTTTCTGGTCACCTGGGATCGCGCCGCGCTCAAGTACGTTCGAGAAATGAGAGAAAAACGAAGCGTAGCGCTGGCTCCGACCTCCCGTGTGCCGATGCGCCCTGGGCGAAGGGGAAGCGGAGGAAAAAGAGGGCATCGAGGACGACGGAGTGTCAGAAGGTTGGAGGCTGGCAAAGCAGGAGGATGCGACTGACCCGATACTCCATCGGATCATAGAAAGTGAAAATATAACTTCGAAACTTTGAGCTTTCCCGCGCCCGAATACAATTTTTACATCCGCGAGAGCTTACGCCCCCGGGCGCGTCTCTCCCGCATTTCCTCTATCATCCCCATACGCGATATTTTTTCCAGCTTTACGCGCCGGTACTCACTGATCTTTAAAGAAAAATATATGGTTCATCTTTTTTACCATATACGGAGAAGAATTTTATGCAAACAAATTATTACTTTTTATCGTATTGTGCTACAAATTGGAAATTTTGAGATTTTTTCATACAAAAAATATAGCAATTCTTATTTTATCACTTTTATAATCAAGATTACTATATTTTGTATGAAAAATTCTTAACATTTACAAATTGTTGCTGCACAATACGAAAAAAAATAATAATATTTTTAAAATATATGTATAATAAGATTTCCTCTAGATAAAATAAAGTGATGACTGTACTAATTATTTTAGAACTGTACTAATTATTATTCTAATTGAATCTCGAAATATTATATCAAACTTTCGCATATTATTTTCAATAATAATATGCGATTCCAATAATAATATTTTCAGGCTGAAAATATACTTAGTTCTAGAATTCAACTTCTTACTTCTTTAACGACCAACTATCTGAATTCGGAATTATTTGTTCTACTTAAACACCAAAATAAAAATCTGTCCTTTCTTTCAAATTCAGAGCAGCGGGCAAAATTTCAAAGCGTTTTTCTTCACCAGTGAATTAACTTAATTACATTTTTTGTCTCCATACCAAAGTGCAAATATGAGAAAATTCGGAGTAAAAGGACAATTTAAAAAAACTATGGTTTTTTTTTCAGAAAAATCGACATTTAATTATATCAAATAGACTCCATACTTTTAAAATTGATGGTTGAAAATTAGAAACATCTTTTTATTTAAATATTGAAAAAAATTGACAATTATCAAAATACAATATCATTCGAATATCGTGGATGTAAATTTTGTATACGTTTTATGGCGCGCAGATGGGCGCCAATTCCATGACAAGAAACATATAATCCCTCTTGTTTTTCAGCAAGTCGACAAATCTATACGTTTAAAATTGATAATAAAAAATTGAAAATGTATATACATTTAGGAGAAATATCGATATAAATCGATTTTTGAAAATGATCACTGGTATATAGACGTCGAGAATGAGTATAGTATATTTCGAGCCATTTGGCGCGGTGATGTGGGGCGAGGAAAAGGGGATGAAACTGCATCGAGGACGGAGCGGCTGAGAGGCATTAGCCCGCTTTTAATGTACACGTATCGAGGATCCCGATGCGCGGGGACACGTGGAAAGACCGGAACTTTAGGACCTCGTGGTCGGCTTCCGGTTTGCCGCGAGATTTTTATTTCCCTTTTTCCTCGCTCGTATACGCTTGCTCTCCGCTTTTTTTTTCCTTTTTCCCGGCGCTCGGGGCCGTAGTTCGAGATAGGAAGGTTGTGTCGGATGAAAGCAGCGCCCCCTACCGTGCTAAGGTCGTATAGCTATAGGGTGCGCGCGTAATCCTGCCTGAACCCTCGATCGGGCCGCCGTCGGTCTCTCGCTCGCTCGCTCGCTCCTTCTTCCTCTCGCTCCCGCGCTTCATAATTCAAGCCCGCCTGTGATTGGTCGACGCCTCGCTGACGTCACTGGGGAAACCGAAGAGATAACGAGGGCTCGCGAGAGAGCCAGAGAGAGACCGAATGAGCCGTACACATGCGCGAACGTTGCCGCGTGTGCGAAAATTTACCCGCGTGTCCTCCACATATGAACGAAGAGCATAAGGGGTTGCGGCCCAGGGATGTGTGTTTCTAAAAAATATTCTATCTTTATCTCTCTCTCTCTCTCTCTCTCTCTCTCTCTCTCTCTCGTGCTCCCTGCACTCGCTCGCCACATAGACCTCGGCTGTCGAGCCGGTTGGACCACTGCTGACCATGATTTTTATCATTACTCTTTTCCCTCTCTCTCTCCCTTGCTCTTTTTACTTTTTCTTCATTTTACTCATCAAGCATTCTCTCCTTTTTCTCTCACTCTCCTTCGACCGATAAACTATTTTTAAACCATGCTCGACTATAAACTATTCGCCTCTTCCTTGAACCGTCACCCGCCGCTCCTCGATCGCGAAGAAAAATCCTTATTGCTATAGCTTATTTTTGTTTCTATTCGATCCCTGCCAATTGCACAGAAGGCGGACTCGTCTTTATTTCGGTATGAAGATTTTTTTTTTCAAAGCTTTTGCCAAACTCCTTTTTTTATTGCTATCTATGTGGGCTGAATGATTTTTGAGCTTTGCTGAAGGATAGAGATTTTTGGGGTATTTTGAGAAAAATGTTTGCTTGAATTATTTAATTTGGACTTTAACTATATGTACGTTGATATTATTTTTATTAATTATTCAATTTAATGAAGATAGAGTTTTTAGAGAGGTTTGTTCTTTTGAAATAAAGACGACACAACCTCAGTACAAGTCAGGCAGAGTCTACGTAATTTAAAGTATTTGTGACTAACTATTTTAATAAAGATCGGGATTTTTCAAATAGCAATGTCAAAAACTGAATAACGGACTAAAAATAATTTTTGAAAAATCTTAAATATTTTTTATAATCGATCAGTTACAAAATTTAGTTATTTTACTGTACAACTTAATAAACAAACTCAGATAAATTTATCACAACTTTTGTTTTTTTTATTGTATCAAGATTTTGTGTCAACTTCATCACATCTTAACCGAACTATACAACTATATATTTTGTTTATTCAAATTCGATATATTTACCATTTTTTAAAATAATTAGATAATTCCATCCAAATGAAAAATTACTAATGCAATGAGCGTGCTATGCATAAAATGCACCAAAAATGAAAAAATATATATCCATGCAACAATAAATTTATTTCAGTAAATATTTTAGTCCTTCAAAAAATATATAGTTCTTTTACTAAAATAAATAGTAATAAAAAAAAATAGTAAATTACTTTGAGTATGCTATATTTTTTAATTAAACGAATGCACATCATTCAAATGGTTTTGTTTGATCCAACTCATCTTTGATTCATTTTCGTTTCTCGTAGTTTTTTTCCTTCATTTCGCTTTCTCGCAAACATGGACTTGAAATCGAGCAAATTTGAGAGAAGGATACATTGAAGTACAGTTCTTTTATGGCAGTGGTTAACCGTGCGGTTGCGAATAATAAACACAAAGGCGAAGCACATATTCGCGAAATGTTTGCAGCTCCGGTCTTGGCTCTTGTCATTGCACTCAAATTTCTCCCTCTCTCTCTCTTTTTTACTCGTCTACAATGGTATAGTTCCGAAGCCTAGCGTACTTCCCACTCAACCTCAAATATTATGATGCGAATTCGAACATTATTAGAGCCCTATGAAACCGCAGGAATAATTATTCCCGTTGACCACCGCAGCTCGATTATATTCCTATCCAATTCGCGATACGTCATATCGGACTCCCCCGAGGTCGCCGCGACTTTTATAGATCATATCATTTATTTAGCCCAATCATTTCCTCGACACTGTCAATGATGACAGAACAATTTTTTTATTGAGAAAGATTACGTGTGATATATAAAAAGAACAGAATTTTTTTAACTTTTCCTATCATTAATAACATATTGAAAATTAATCATTATGACTATTTAATAATTTATTTAATAATTTGTTTAATCATACGTAGATTTTTTTATAAACGTCATTTAAATAACAAAGCATTTAACGTGTATTTACGAAATATAGCGTTGTAGTAGCAGTGATAGTAGAAGTAGTTATGGTACTTAAAGGTCGTACGTATTTGGTATTGTATTCGATATTATTTTCTTGTTAAAGGATTTTAATCAGTCCCAAGAGCTTTTATGAAGGTTTCCAATATTTTTTAAGAACTTGCTTTTAAAATTCAATGTTAAATGTGACCTAATACAGCAACTTTCTTAGGAATTAACTGGATATGCTATTTCTGACATAAGAAAGTTTCCATAAATGTATCGCTTGTTTTTGACATTTGATATTCGTCAGTTTTGACACATGGTATTGTTTAAATAATCAAAAAACTAAAAAGTATAGTGCGAAATCTTTTGGAAAATATCTCGAGTCTTTATATAAGAATCAATCTTAAAATTCTAAAAATTTAAATTTTGATATCTGTATAAAACTGCTTAGTGAATCATTTTCAAATCAGACACAATAATTTCTTATATATTTCGAAACACCATATCAACATATATTTTAGTTATTTATGTTTCAAACTGTCCATTCTAATTGATTTTTAAATGAACACATTTATTGATAATAAAATATTAATAATCACAAGCTCGATAAATATAAATAGTATTGAATAAAATCAACTTCAAGTAACGAAACAGATTTATTTTTAATTTTATTTTATTTAACTATCGATTTTATATTTTTGTCTTCAAGATATTTTTCTCGATATTATCAAACTTGGATCCTTTATGTGAAGAAGTGAAAATCGTTCATTTGAGTGCGCATTTTGGAGGGTGAAAATTTTTTAAAATGAAATACGTATAAATTTGGAGAACTAATTTTACTTTCTTTCTGCTAAATATGTTTTTTTATAACGGAGAAGCTGGTGAACATTCCTATTGATTGGATTAACGGGTAAGGCTGGCGCGGAGCTTTCGAACGATCACGAACGCACGAAACGGAAGTAGGGCGATTCCTCAAGACCGAGAGGAGTGGAGAATGAACCGTTACTCTCACAGGCTGACATCACTCTCAACCGATCGCGTTTGTTGCGCTCTCGCTACCGAGAAGCGAGGCTTCGATTCTTTTTTTTTTCATTTTCTCGATCCATGATATCTCATTCTTGCCGCGTTTTCTCCTTACGTAAATTATTGTCGAATATATCTTTTTGTTCGCTTCTGTTGAATAAGCGAAGAAGGCGAAAACGATTTTTTCGCTGCTAAAAACAAATCTGAACGCTCGATTCGACCGGTGTCGTCGGTCCATCAAATTTTTTCTCGAATCTTGACATTGATGCGAGGCGCTCGTAAGCTCCAAATCACCGAGAGAGATTTCTGATCGCGATAAAGAGAGTTCATGCAGGCTCGAGAGTCTCGGGGAAAGTTTCCAACTCCATCCGATAATGGGAAGAAAAATTATTTAAATTTGCAAAAAATTCGAAATATACGATCGCCGTCACCAATTACCATCACGTACCAAAAAATAATCTTGTACTTCAGATAAATACTCGAAATGTGAAGAAATATAAATGAAAATATTTATTTGATGTAGAAATTAATTTCTTGATAAAGTTACATATAGTTTCAAAAATAAAACAAAAATCGGAATAAATCTAAAAAATAATCCAGGCAGCAGACACAAGGACGTCGATCGATAACCCAAATAACACGTGTGGCAAACTACGGCGTAAAAAACTACGTATAAGTCTATACGTGGATATGCATATCATTGTTATAATAAGAAATATTTTATGTATTCTTTATTTGCCATAAAAAAAATTATGATCGTCAAGTTTTTATTGTTAAGTTTTTGTTATCATTTTTTTATTTTTCAATTATTTCCAAAGACATCTATACAATATGATCATCAATTATTTTTTCATTCATTATTATAAATTATAAAAGTATTAATATAAGATATTCAAAAATATACGAAATAAAGAACGATCAGTTAATGACCAGCTAAAATCTATTAACTGTAAAGTATAATAACGAAGTACGTGATATCGTACAATACGTATTGTTATATCAAAATGAAAAACACGTTAACAGAAGAAAATTATTATTATTTTCAATTCAGAATAAATGTACAAAGGATTTGTATTGATAAGCCATAAAACAGTTCACGAATTATGAAGTAAGGTTAAAAAATGTAACTGAATACTTTAATGCGTTGTTAACAAAATAGAAAACATTATGCTTGACAAAAATAATTTATATTCGTGTTCTTACTTAAGAATATACGTAAAAATATAAAGGACTTCATTCATAGTCCAAAAAACAAGTACGAAAGAACAAATATTAAAGAATAAATGTAAAATGTGTTTAACAAAAGCAAATTTATTATTTATGTACTAGAGTAACCATGGAGAGTCATGATCAATAACCCAAAAACATATGTGGCAATGAAGTAAAAACTAAGCATTCGTCTATATATTATATTTTTAACTTATGATAAAAATAATAAATATTATTTCTTTAAGTAATTGTAACAGCTAAATCCGAAAATTTCTTCCCATTTTTTCTTCTTATTCGATGTGGTTTGCGGATTTAATTTTATAAGAATAATTGTTACAAATTAATTCAAAAATAGTATATTCTATATAAATTTTAAACCATGGACCATCTGCAGACGTCAAGATATTTAATTTTAAAAATCGCAATATTTAACACATATTCTTAGCGGTTTTTAACAAAAAATATCTCGACATCTATATACATGATGAAACCTCTTGAAGTTTAATCCACGCTTGCAAATCATATAAAAGAAGGTTTTGTACAATCGAATCCCAAGAAAAAGATTTTTCATAAAACCTACCACTAAATTTTCTTCCATTATTTTTCATCACATTATTTATTTAAACTGCTAAAGGATCTTGACTGATGATTCAAAAATACATTTCACAAATTATGAAATGTAAACAAACCTACGTGCAATTGAATATTTAATGTTTATATTATTGTATTGTAATGATATAATTATGATAATGAAGGAAGATTTATTAAGTTATTTCAAACTGCTTATTATAATATACATATAATGATTTAAAGAAGTATACTAAATGAAGATTCACGAACGCAAGAATGAGATGAGCTTTCTATGGCAAATTTGTTTAACGACGGTACAACTTGGCGTCGAAGCGGAGAGAGAGGAAGAGCAGAAGTCTCGTTTGAAACCCGTACCTGAGGCACAGGTATACGCAGGCACGGCTTCCTGCTGGCTGCTGATCCGTAACGCCTACACGCTTCACCTTCGCTTTGTAAAACTTACGCCGTGTCCTCGTTTCGCGTTCGGTTGCGTTATCGCGACGAAACTGCGACACCCTCGAGAGCCCGTTTCATTTTTTGCCTCTCGAAGAGGTCCAGAAATCAATTCGTTATCTTTACGATCAATTCTTTCATATCTGCGAACGAAGCTAAAATGTGTGCCCTCTTGGATTTCTTTTAAGTCAAGTTAAGGTAGTACGACCGCGAGGCAAGTATATTCAAAAGTTTGTCTTTATATACGTGTTAACTAAACATAAAATCATCATTTGATTATTCCTTACGACCGAATTTATTTAAAAATTGCACAGATCTTCTTTAACACTGGCAGGTTATAATGGCTCGGGCGCTTCATCGCGCCCTCGCGGTAATCAAAAACCGAACCAAAATCCAGTTTTTTGGATTTTGTTTGATATAGATTCTGGGATTATACTCCGAACAATTACCATTTTATTTATATACGGAAAATTTCCGATCAAATAGGCTCTTAAAATCGACAAAAAAAATTCAAAAAATTTTGTAAATTCTTACAAGGGTCACTCTTGTAGACCCATGAAAAATTCAACTTGCGATATACTTTCCTTTTTCATGACGAAATCAATTTTGGTATATATATTAGGGTGTCCGTTATTTACCAAGTTGGTTATTTTGGCTTGGGTTCGGGCTAAATCTTTAGTTTTGGTCCTACAATGAATTTTGAAAA
>JAPYYW010001052.1:0-35136 GCA_030522545.1 Cremastinae sp. A BG-2022a
TAAAGTTTTCCCGTCGTGAGGCGCTGTTGATGGACAAAACTGTAAATTTTGTTGAAATTTCGCCCAAAATTTATTGGAACATTTTTCTCCGTGTACTATCTCGAATATAATATAACGACGTCAACCTACGCGCTACTCATTTTTCCTTCATCATTTCACTGTATCCAATTTCCATGTCATCATTTCTCGTCGGACATGCTTATTCTTCGAGGATCTTACAGAGGATTTTGCTTTCCCTTGGCTTTCAGGGAAACAAGGAAAAGATGGACCAGAGGAGAAAAAGGACACGGACGGTGAATTATGGGGCAACGTGGAAGCGCAGGCCGCCTTCCTCGGTCCCAATCTCTGGGACAAGACTCTGCCCTACGATGCCGACCTGAAGGTATTGAATCATGTATGTACAAAGTCGCGAGACGGTAAGCAGCGTTTGAGCCAATCAGTTTTTCAACCTGTTACTTGTCCCTTTTTTCTTTCCCAATTTTATTGTCAACGAGATTATTATTATATCTCTCTTTCGCTCTCTCTCTCTCTTTCTCTCACACCACAATACTCTATTTTTAAAACTACTTTCGAGTAGTTTGCTTTTAAAAATAGAATTTCTCCTTTTTTTCCAATTTGTTTCAATTTGTTGGTAAAAATCGATTGAGTCTGCTGCTGTGTGTTTTTCGACTAACCATTGTTTTTTTTTTTCGTTTTATGCATTTATTTTTTATCTTTCTCTCGATCTTGGTATATTAGAGTGACAATTGCGCAAGATACGGCAGGTTGGAAAATATATGGGTAAAGAAGAAAAAAGAGAACGCGCGCAGACTTCCTGTGCTCCGATGGGAACGAAAAATTGAGAAACTCGATACACGTCGCGCGGTTTACATTTTGCATGATTTACGCGCGATAATACGAAATGTCGTCCGGCGACTAAAATCCTTCTTCTCGTTATTGTCATTTTTTGCTTTTTATTCTCGACCGCGACATACTATTAATTTTCGTCGATTTTTTTATTTTACCCACGCGAACAAATGATAATTCGAAGCTCGCGTAAGCTCGTGAAACGTATGGGCGTGCGTTTATCTCGAAACGCGAGATTTCCTAGTCGGCACTTTCACCGCGCCCCCTCGCCAAGATTTACGAACTTGCCTCGTCCGGAAGTTCTCGCAAGACTTTCTTCGTCGCGATATAGATACGTTCAACGCGTCAAATATTTTATCGCCGTACGAAAAAAAAAAATCATAGAAAGAAAAAAAATGAAATATAAAAATGTTTTTTTAGATTTTTCTTTCGTACCAATAAGGGGCAGAATCGAGCGTGAAAGTTTCTCTCTGCTCTTGTTTCTCGTTTTTGAAGAGCCTGATATTTTGCGTTCAGACGAAATAATAAAATTAGGCATTTAGAGCCCAGTGATAATTATATGACGAATTAATTATTGATTAATGCCAATTTAATAATAGTACGTCGATCTGGACGAGTTTCTGTCCGAGAACGGTATACCGGTGGACGGTGTCGCCAGCAGTGGTCAAGGAACCATGCAGGCGAGCCAATTGCACAAGATCAACAGTGGCGAAGCAGCTAGTCATCAAGGACCAGCTGGCTTACATCTCGAACCAGTTACCAAACGCGAGAGATCACCATCCCCGAGCGATTGTTGCTCCCCCGATACTCTCAATCCACCCTCGCCCGCCGATTCCAGTGAGTCTTCATTTTTCTTTTTTTTTCACGCATTTATCAAAATTTTATTGCCCAAACGACTAAATAAGAAAATATTTTAGTCGAACATTTTCAAATAGAAAAATGCACACTGCTACAAGCGTATAAAACATTTTTCAATTTATATCAGGACGAATATACGAATCTTCCATTGCATTTCGTACATTTAAAAAAAAGATTTGAAAAAAAATATCCAATTCTCGTTTTATTTAGAAATATTGCTCATACGTCCTTGAGCTACTTTTGAATTTCATTCTTCTGTAAACTTAATTTTGTCTTATAGTCTTGGCATGGATAAACCATTAATCAATCAATCTCTCTCCGTATTACAATTAGATGCACCTATCACTTCGTATTATTTTTTTTCTATTTCATATACACTTATATAAATTTGTATCAATCGTACATGATTTGCTTAATTACTTTACGAATCTATTTATCTTTGTGAAACAAGCAACATAAAAAAAATGTGTTACAGCCCTATCAATGGCGTCTTCGGGGAGAGACTTTGATCCGAGAACTCGTGCATTCTCCGACGAGGAGCTCAAGCCACAGCCAATGATCAAGAAGTCACGGAAGCAGGTGAGACCATCGCTATGTTCCCTCTCCTCGGTTTGTATTTCTTTGTAAAAATAATAATATTAGTAATGACAATAAAATAATAATGAGAAATAATGTAATAATAGTATGAAATTTTTATTAAAATTTGTTGTTCCTCATGTTGATTTATGTCTCTGCCTTAATTAATTAGTGATCTTTCTTTGCGTCAGTTCGTTCCGGACGACTTGAAGGACGACAAATACTGGGCGCGTCGCAGGAAGAACAATATGGCCGCAAAGAGGTCGCGAGATGCACGCCGAATGAAGGAGAACCAAATCGCCCTGAGGGCTGGCTTTCTCGAAAAAGAGGCAAGTTCATTTACAAAATCATATTTTATCTTTTTTGTTACTTTTACCTATTTTATATTACATGCAACTATTTTATAAATTCAATAGAAAAATATAAAATAAATTGTGTATTAAAATATTAAATACAAAAGTATTGAATAAATTGAGCACATAAATATTAAACGTGGTATTATTTTGCAGAACATGGGTCTCCGGCAAGAGTTAGATCGGTTAAAGAGCGAAAATATGCTCCTGCGCGACAAGCTCAGCAAGTACACGGACGTTTAACCTCGGTCAATGGTCAAAGATTTTTCGTGAATGAATTTTGTGGCCCTTGATGAGACATCGAGGAAAAATCGAGGAGATTGCGAGAAGAACGAAAAAAACAGCAAAAGCGTGTCGCGCGTTATTTTTGTTATCGTCGTTATAAGGGAAAAACGGAGGTGAATGAAAAAAAAACCAGCTTTAGGAAGATGAGGACGGATGAGATTCGCTCAACAGTACGAAACCGCCAGGAGACATGTCGATACCGTGATATAAGATCCTCGGAAGCTGCGAGCTTCGATCCTATAACCCAAGTACCGATTTCTGTTACCGTGAAAAAAAAACAACAACAAAAAAAAAACAAAGAGAGAGAGAGAGAGAGAGAGGAAAAAAGTATGAGAAGGAAAAACAACAGCAACAGCAAAATCCCTTATCCAAGAACCCCTCACTTGTACATAGCTATATGTATAGTTAGATTATGTATAAAAGAAATAAGGAGGAAAAAGAGAGAGAGAGGAGCAAGAGAATTGAAAACAAAAGTAAATGAGAGCGAGCATTATTACGTATGAGTTACGTACGTGTGCCCGTTTTTTTAATATCGTTAAATGTAATTTAGTTCATTTGTAGTACGAGTATATGAGAAAAAACCTCAAAAAAAAAAACAAAAAAAAAAGAATTAAGATAGTGGATAACAGATATGGTACTTGCTAGTACTGATACTTGTAGAATTGCCTACACGAAAAGCATCACGATGAATGAAAACAAAAAAAAACCAATATTCAAAGAGAAAAAATCGATGGAAGCGGAGGAAAATAGGCAGAACGACGAGACACCGCTCAATCGAAGCGTTTACGATTCAACAAAAATGAGAAAATAACAATAATGATAATAATAGTAATAATAATAGTAGTAGTAGTAGTGTAGTAGTAGTAATATTAATATTAATATTAATATTAATAGCAACAACAACAGCAACAACAGCAACAACAACAACAACAAAAACAACAATAATAATAATAACAACAACAATAACGACGACGACGATGATGACAAGACGGAGCAAAAAAAATATGAGACGCGTTTTCATACGCGGCATGGAAATTTTGGTGTTGCAATTCGAGTCGTGACGAATTGATATTTTCTGCGCACCGATTATTCAACCCCATTTTCATAATTTTCAATTTCCTCAGGGCTTAAACGTTGATCGATTCTTGATAATCGTGGATTCTCACCTTACGCGTTTTCGCTCCAAAAGTTCCTTAAATAAATTTGCTAAATTTCTCTTTAAAGAATGCACGATAAATTAATCTACTGAAGCGATATCTAAATTTTTTACAGACTTTTTAACTTCGAGCTTATAATCTTGAAATATAAAATCATTGTCTTGGTCAACAAAAATCCATATTTTCTGTTGTTCATTTTTAATTAACACACACTTAAGTTGTAAATAATGCAAGTGTGCTTCCGTTTGTACGTACGTCTGCGTGTATGCAAGAAAAGCATTGGAAGCGACAAATTTTGTAATGAAGTAAAGAATTATGAGAGATACAGTTAAAGAAAGTGGTCGAACATGTAGTTGAATAATCTGCGAAATTAAGCGATCGAGTCCCAAACACGAGGGAAACAGCGAAATAATCGTGTGTGCTAATGTACAACTTTGTTACTCGAATATTTTTATCTTGCGCTCCTTTTTGAAAGAAAAAAACGAAACTTTTCGCTGATTAACACTAGCTGTCAATTATTAAGTTTTTAGATGTTTATTTTTCTGTTTGACGAAGATTTTATTCAAGCGACTAGAAATCCAATCGAATTGGAGAAAAAAAAGAGAGAATGACGGTCAAACGTTAATGGCAGCTCGCATGGCCTTTCTCATCTCTGCGGGAAAAGAACTTTATACTGAATCATCGGATACGAGCGATTTCACGCGGGACTATAAATTCAATTGTTATTATTATTATTATTATCACCCTTACTATTAGTATTGCTATTGTTGTTATTATTACTATTGTTGTTTTTATTGTTTTCCTTTATTTTTACACATATATATGTGCATATATATATATATGTTGTTTGAAAATTGTATAATTTTTTTAAAGAGCATAAATTGTACATTTTTTACAATGCGTTTTAGCAGATCCGTTTTCAATATATGAAAGATAAAATAGTGTCGCCTTATCGTGAACCAATCGTTCATATTCACGACGATATGTTCGAAAATGATTTTTTTTTAGTCATTTTTCAAAGTAGTGCAATTATTTATGGACTCCGTCACATATTATTTTCGTCTCTGAAAGGTTCATCGTCTTATTTTGTATTTTTTTTTTTTTTCGTAAAAAGGAAACTCGTGTGAAATTGCTCTTGCGTTTGTTGCTCGATCGTGTCCCGAGAGTATTGTTTTTTTTTTCTTCATAAAATAAAGTGACTGGTGACGACTCTTTTTGGTTTTGAAAGAATGATAATGGAAACAACAATTGACTAATGAACAAATGAAATCCTCATTCTCTTTTCTTCGTCCTCGGTCTCGCAACAAGCATCGAGATCAAACAAAATATTCATTTCTGTCTCCTTATATGGAAGTACGAGGGTAAATATTTCAGAGATAGAAAATAATGCAGTATGATCGTAAAGTGTGAATGGCGCGTGGATGACAGGGGGAATGAGGATGAGAGAAAAGTTACCAGCATCGATAAATCGTCCGATCTATACAAATGATTACAAATATGTAACAGAAGTGAATTATTGAAGGAAAAGAAGAAGAAGAAGAAGAAGAGGAGGGAAATATGGTATGCATGAAAGAAATTACGTACATTGATGACGATTTGGTCAAATGATAAGAAAAAAACGATGACTATATAATGATTTACCAACACAAAATTAACTGTATCACATTTCGAAAGTATATGTATTTGTTATTGTTTTAATTGAATTTGGTTGTTTTAATTCTTGTCCGAATACGTCATTTGAAGTGTCGAGCGAGGATCGTTTCGGATCGCGGCAGCACTGCAGTTTTCAGTCAAGGTGGGAGAAATAGACGTATCGAATGAGATTCCCCCGTGAGTCGACAATCAGTCCGGCAATAGATCTCAAACTCGGTACAATAACGCGGTCGATCATTTCAATTCTCTTCGTTCAACAGTGTGCATAAGCTCTCGAATACCGAAAGAATGTGGCTTCGAGTCGCGTTTCTCCTTCCTCTGTTGTCCTATTTTATTTTCATCTCGTATTTCAAAGCTCCGACGGAAATACCGGTGCTTCCGGAAACATGGTGGGGACCCGGAAGTAGCGAAACTGCCGACACTTCCGTTAGGCCTTTTACGATAAGTGCAACGCAGAACGTAAATATTATATTTTCTATATTCTATAGAATATTTAAATATTATGTATTCTATAATATAGAATATTCTCGTAAATGTTTATTTTTTGTTTCTTTTATCTGCGCTCGTCGATCGTTATCGTGCATTGTTCGTCAGATGATCCAAGATTTGAAGGAGCGTTTGAGAAAGGCGAGAAAGTGTCCGGGAGCTCTGGAGGGTACAGGATGGACTTACGGCGTCGACGCAAACTTTTTGCCAAACGTGACCTCGTACTGGCTAAATGAATACAAATTTGAGAAACGCGTCGAGCATTGGAATCGTTATCCCAGTTTCGTAACGAACATTCAGGGTCTCGAGATGCATTTTTTGCACGTCAAGCCGAGCGATGAAAGTCGTCGGGATGGGAAAGCGCAGCGACGGGTCATACCTCTGCTCATACAACACGGTTGGCCAGGCTCCGTACTCGAATTTCACAAAATTTTGCCTCTCCTGACGAAACCTCGGCCGAATTACGAGTTTGTCTTCGAAGTTATCGCCCCGTCGCTCCCTGGCTTCGCCTTTTCGAGTCCCGCCGTCAGACCCGGACTGGGAAGTCCTCAGATAGCCGTTGTACTGAAAAACCTCATGCTGCGACTTGGATTCGATAAATTTTATCTCCAGGGTGGAGACTGGGGGGCCATCACAACCGCCGATCTCGCTGCTCTCTTTCCTCAACAGTTTGTTCATTTATTTCTTATTCTCCTTTACGCAGGCACGTTGCATCGCTTATTTCAATTATGTTTTTCTTTTTTCTCTTCATTTTTTGTGAAAAGCGCCCTCGGGCTTCACTCGAATCTCTGCGTTTCGCTGAGTACTAAGAATCTCATCAAGACGATCCTGTACTCGTTCGTTCCGAGTTTATTGCTTCCGGAGGAAGATCAACACTTGATGTATCCGCTGACGAAGCACTTGGCTGGCAAAATCGAAGCAACCGGCTACTTTCACATTCAAGCCACGAAGCCCGACACGATCGGTATTTCGAAATATCACCATGTATTTTCTTGATCTTTGCAAAAATCGTTTTTATAATTATCTTTTTCTTCCTTTTTTATTAAAATACATTTATAAAATCAATTATTAATTTGAAAAAATGTACAAAATCGTCAATGTGAACCAACATCGCTTGTTCATATGATCTAAAATTCATTATCAAGGCGAATTGTGTAAAAATTTTAGGAATCGCACTAACTGACTCGCCGGCCGGCCTCGCGGCTTACATACTCGAAAAATTCTCGTTGGGAACCAACTTTTCTAACAAATTCCGAGAGGACGGTGGTCTGTTGGAAAAATTCACCATGGACGAGCTTATCGATAATTTGATGATGTACTGGATCCCAGGAAGCATTCTCACCTCCATGAGAATTTACGCCGAGACCTATAGCGAGCAAACTCGAAGTCTCGGAGTCGACAAGTAAGCTCTCGTTAAATAAAATATAGCTGTGTTTGTATTTCTTATACACCAGTTGCTTCGTTTTCTTTCGTTTTTTTCTTTTTTTTTGAAAAAACATGCACCTCTGTTTTTGAAAAAACATGCCCATATTTTTCGATAATTAGTTCATTAACTTATAATTTCTTATCATTATATCATTGTATGAAATGAAAAAAAATCAGACGTACATATACTGTAGATTACTACATAACAGATTGTGTGACTCACAATGATTGTGCATTTTAACGTTAATTAAAAATAGAACATCAGCATTATTTCATAGAATTGGTCATTTCTTAATTAAGGTGGTTCGATAGCAAAACCCGTTTATTTAAGAAAAATTTGAAAAAATTATGTTTTGTAGAAAAAGAAAAGGAATTGAATGATTAAAGAGTTGAGTTGAGCTTGATATACCGTCCATTTTTTGAGAAAAAAATCATTGTAGTGGAAATTTTCCATTATTTTCAATTTTGGAAAAAATTAAAAACTCTCCAAGTTCAATACAAGTCAGAAGAATTCAATAAAAATAGCATAATTATGTTTTTTTTTCCATTATCACTTATAATATTTTCAAAAATTCGTAAAGTTCTTTCTTTTTATGGACACGACTTTTTCGTAACGGGGAACGGCCCCTTTTTTATACGGCATATTTAGAAAATGAAATTATTTTCACATTAATGTAGATCGTAAATCGCCCTACAAAACAAAATTTTATTTCAGGGTACCTGTGACAGTGCCGACCGCCTGTGCTCAGTTTCCGAAAGAAATTATGTATCAACCACCGGACTTGTTGAAAGATCGTTACGTGAATTTGATCAGGGCGAAAAAAATGCCTCGCGGGGGTCACTTCGCGGCGATGGAAGAGCCAGAACTGTTGGTCGATGATATTTGGGAGAGCGTGGCGGAAATGGAACGACTCAGGATCGAACAGGAAAAAAAACTCGTAAAAACAAAAATCTAACACTTGGTGGAGGTACGCGAGCTGTATCAAATAAATATATGGATATACGATCTGTACTTTGTCAGAATTTCACGTTTAGAAGCGCGATTCGGGACCGAAAACAAAATTTGGTATTAGGCGAGTATAAATTGCAAGGAGGTCGCGTCTGTGCTGTATATACAGATATACAATACTGTGCAGATGATATACCGCCCTCTGGAAAAATTATCGACTTACGATAAGGTAACAAGCATCATTATTATCTGTTGATAAGTAATCCTGCGATCTTACCGACTTCATTACCAATAATTTTACTAATTTTTATATCAATAATCCGTCAGTAAATACAATATTTGTCTTTTCAAGATTGTTTTCGATAATAAATAACAGAGATAAAGAATCTAAAAAAGCAAATATGTGTATCTTATTCAACACGAACGAAAAACATTCGTAAACTTCGTTACGTAATCAGCGTTGCCAGGGAAACAAAAATATTTTATGGCAGGGTACAAAACGAGACGATGACTTGCGTCTTTCGAAGATAATAGAAAAATAACGATATGGCCTGTACTGCGCGTTATGAATGCCAGTGATATACAAAATAAACTACTTTTGCTTACTTATCCTCAGCATAATGTCTATTTTTCACGATTCACCGAATGAATGCATGATTACCTGCATGTATAAATAAGTTGAATCATCGTTAAAAAGCCACTAATGCATTCATAATGGCTTGCCGCAATTAGTCTTTTTTTCAAATTATAAATATATATATGTGCCTCGAATAACGCGAAGATATCGCGAGTCAACAATTATTCAGGCCCAGAATTACACAGGATACGTCTGTTGGTCTTTGGACTTGGAAGTCCAAAGACGAGAAGAGAAAAAATGTTTAAATTTGAGTATATTGTATACCGTCTGCGCAATTTATCAACAGAGAGGATACGGACGAGAATAAGGAACAGAGGGCGGGACGGAGAGGAAAAACGGTTGTAACGGACCTGCGCGAAGAGACCGACGATCAGCGCAGGGACGCCTGGGACGCAGCAACGTGTGATCAGTTAAATTCTGAACGTCGCATAACGAGTACGAGCAGTTGAGCCATGCTTAAGGTAGCCGGGCTCGTTTTCCTCCTGGGAATTTTAGCTACTTACGTTTTCGAGTAAATAAATATAATAAATAAATAAATATAATATTCTTGAATAAGAATAATTGAATAATTTGTAAATAATCGCAGATTCCGCAGAGGTGAAGAGTACATAATTTTTATTTTCGTATTATTTAAGCTACCTCGGCAGAGATGTCGATTACGAAGTGCCCAAGTTGGAGGACACTTACTGGGGATTGCTGGAAAAAAGAAAAACGGACGAGAGCATAAGGCCCTTCAAAATAAATATTCCAAACGAGGTAAGAGAGATTCTTCGCGTCGACGAACGCTTTTCGGACGCTCGGCATCAGCGTGGTGTAGATCGATAGCGTAGGAATTTATCGATTGCCGACAACGATGCTGACCTTGTTCAAGAGAAAAGATCGCATCTTCCTTCTCTCATATCTCGAGTGGTTTTTTTTACTTTAAGATACACCTTTTTTTTCGTAGACGATAAATGACTTGAAGGATCGTTTGGCGACAAAAAGAAATTTCGTTCCACCCCTCGAGGAGACTGGATGGGAGTATGGAATATCTTCGCACTTTGTGCAGAACGTTATCGAATATTGGCGGACCAAGTATGATTGGAAGGCGAGACAAGCCTCGCTCAACGAATATCCTCAATTCCTCACGACCATCCAAGGTAATGCAGAGTCATGAACGGGATTGGAAAAAAAACCGGCGATTTGCATGCACGCAAGATTATTCTGCGGAAACGGAAGAAAAAAAATGATTAATATTGTCGTAATTCAAGGACTGGACATACACTTTTATCACGTAAAACCGAAACAACCGAAGGACGGAAAGAAAAAGGTTTTACCATTGTTGATGGTGCACGGGTGGCCGGGATCCGTCGTTGAGTTTCAAAAGATAATTCCCATGCTGACGACACCCAGAGACGATCGGGATTTCGTTTTCGAGATCGTCGCACCTTCGCTTCCCGGTTATGGATTTTCCGAGGGGGCGGTACGCCCTGGACTCGGCCCGGCTCAGGTTGAACAAGACTTCCAACTCCTCGCAAGCATTCAAGCGTCAATTTTGCAACGTTCGAATTATTATTTTTTCACAGATAGGAGTGATTTTGAAAAATCTTATGGTCAGACTCGGCTTCACCAAGTTTTACACTCAAGGCGGCGATTGGGGCAGTATCGTCGTTTCAACCATGGCAAGCATGTTTCCCGACAAGTAAGCAAATTCCAAAAATATCACGCAATACACGTATTATTAGCGAGGTCATCGAATTAGATTTGCTTCGGTGTATCCGTGTGTCTTATTGTCACTATATCGACTCTCGGTGTTTTTGCGAAACTTTTCATCAGCGCCCTTGAATTTGTATTACAAATGAATTTGATGGGAATCTACTGCAATCGTTCATTAATTGAAGCAGTTCGAAGCTTGTAAATAAGAAACATATGACTTTCGAGTTGAGAAAACATGAAAAATTTATGATTTCAGAGTTCTTGGAACCCACTCGAACATGTGCTTTCAAAATAATCCGAAATCTATGGTCATGAAACTTGTCGCATCTTATTACCCTTCGTTGGTCGTTGCTCCGGAATACGAGTCGCGACTGTTTCCGCTGAAGGATCACTGGTCGTACATATTTCGAGAAAGCGGCTACATGCATCTGCAAGCGACGAAACCGGACACTATCGGTTATTATTTTCATCTGGAATAAGCAAAAAAAAATAATTACAATGAAAAATGAATGAATTTTTTATAAAATGAACTTGTGATGTTGTCAGGTATCGCACTCTCGGAATCTCCAGTCGCCATCGCGGCTTATATACTTGAAAAATTCAGCACTTGGACGAACCCGGAGTACATAAAGCGAAATGACGGTGGCCTCCTCGAAAAATTCACAATGGACGAGTTACTGGACAACGTTATGATTTACTGGCTAACTAATTCGATCACCACGAGCATGAGACTGTACTCTGAATGTTTCAATTGGAACTACCAGTCACAAAAATGGGATCAGTGAGTCAATAATAATTTAAACCTTAGTTTAAGGTAGTTCTATCGTTTTCTTAGGAATTCGTTGAAAATTTGCGCAAATCTTCTTCGATATGACATACATATCAAATTTTAAAAAATTTCACCATGTAGATATTTAATGTTAAAAATTCCAATTTTTGGTACTCTCCTACAAGAGCCCGTGTTAAATATTGCCATTTTCGATCTTAAATAATGGCGTATTTTCTTAAAATTTAGCATAGCTCTCTATTTATTTTAAAGAAGCTTCCCTTAGTTTAAAAAAAATGGTAAGATTTTTTATTTCGTAATTTTCATACATATATAGCAAGTACAGGTCACGTTGGGTGACCTTGAATTTTTCGTAAGTTGTTCTTGAAACAATCTGCAACAACTTTGCTTAATAAACTGTGATGAAAAATTTCGATTTGACTGTACCGATAGAACGATTTCAGCAACTTTGGAGTTTGATAATTCTCAAACCATTCGGTAAAACGATTTTTAATTTGACATGAAATTTTTCACATATTTAAAAACAACATACCGAAAATATAAAATAGTCAACTATATTTTCAAAAATATTATTTATTCATCCTTAATGTATAAAGAAATTTTTACGCATTAGTCTAATAACGAAATGATTTTTTACCAGATTATTCGTCAAAGTTCCAGCGGCTTGTGCGGCGTTTCCTCACGAGCTTACCTATACCCCGGAGAAATTTTTAAAGTACCGTTACAAGAATCTTGTTCAATACAGTCATCCATCCCGAGGTGGACACTTTGCAGCGTTCGAGGAGCCCCAATTATTGGCCGACGACGTTTGGAGCTTCGTTCACAAGGTTGAGAATTCTCAATTCGAAGAGAAATAGAGAGCGATCAGTGAGAATCATGCACAAAGAAATCTAATCTTTTTTTAACACAGTACATATATATCTACATTCATAAATCTTGTTATTTTTTCACTGAATGTAAATAATACGAGCCGTGCTTAGAATCAAGAACAATTTCTCGATTATTTTCTACGAATAAATTTGTTATTACGATAACAATAGGTGTTATTTATATGCGAATTACATAATAATGCGTCCGATGAAGAAGGAAGTGACACAGTGGCGTCCGGTCAACCATCGTGTTCGAGATTCATAATTAGATTCTCTCATTTGCAAATACGAAAGGGAACAATTAGCGAATAAACGTACCTCGTTACGACATCGCTAACGAGCTCGAAGCTGCCTCGTGTTTTTCTTCGTCAGAGCGAAAAAAAATGCACTCGAAAAACCAGAGACGTAAGAATAATTTTTCTCATCTCGAGCGTGTATGCACGCACGAGGGTGACAGCCACGAATTTATTAGATTACTGAGAATTTCGTAGCTACTGCGAGGGAAACGACTACGCGTTACTACGTACTATCCTGCATGGCGAACAAAGGCAATCTTTAAGTGTCGCTTACATGTGTTTGTCACGAGGGGTGCCGAAAAGACGGAGCCATTCCCCCAAATGTTCTCGAGGCTCCTCTGCTTCAGGGATGACTCACGAACTCGCATGGATCCGGAAGGAGAAGGGAGAAGGGATGCTGAAATAGACCGAAAGAAAAGCCAGCAGCAGAAAGCAGAGAGGACCCATTTCCTTTCTCTCCCCTTATTTGGTTAGTTCAGCAGCATCCCTGCACGAATCGTAACACACTAAATGCTTTGAAAAAAAAATACTCATATAATATCAACAGCACCAAGAATAACCCGATCACTTTATCGTGTTTTTCGACACCTTGTAAGTTAATCGTGGGTCGCTGAAGACTCAAGGTATGTTAAAACACGTAATTTGCATTGAAAAAATCTGAAAAAATTCCTCAACTCTCTTGAATACTTCTACTTTAAAGGCACGCTATGAAGATTGCAAAAAATTTAAAAAAATATGTTATTTTTCGTCATAAACACATCTATTGGATTCTGAGAAATGAGACAAAAGAAAAATTGATCGGGTCTTCAGCAACCCACGATAAAATGATCGGGATAATAATAACGAATGAGAGTAAAGTTATAAAATTGAAGAAAAAATGATTTTTCTGTGCGCAAGGGCATCGGTAGAGCAACCTCGTGCCGATGAAGGTATACTTGCGAGAAGCATCGAGAGCAGACGAACGTCGAGGCGGCCAGAGAGAAAGGGAAAAACGTGCGCGAGAGCGGGGGCGCGCGGTTGACGAACGTCGCTGATACGCAGTCTTGGTCGAATCGTCGAAAAGCTTTGGTCGGTTGTGCGCGAGTTTATTTTAATATCGGCGAGAATTGCCGGCAAACAAGCTCGCACCGATGCGAGGGAGCGAGACAATGAGAGAAGAGCCGATGCGAAAGAGGAAACAGTGAGTGAGAAAGAGCGACAAAGAGACAATGACACGAGAAATTAATCGCTCCTCCAAAGTGCACAATCATCATAAAAACAATTCGAAGCGTGTGTATTTAATAATTTGCCGCAAATTTCGATCATTTCATTATTTATCACACGAAAAACGTAAATAAACGTTATTCTATAATAATTTAATATATGATAATAAATGCGAGTGAGGAGAGAAAAGTCGACGAAAAGTTACATTCACTCGCTTCTGCTTTTTTCAAATGCCGATTGTCAATCGAGATTTTTCGAGTCGCGAAGCAGTGAAGTCGGAGTGTCGATATTCTCGCGGCAAGATATCGACGTGACAGGATGAAAGAGTCAACGATCATAACTCACGCCGACGTTTACGCCGGCGAGGAGCCAAGCACGTCCTCGAATTCCAACAGGTAAAAAAAAAAGTCAGTTTTTCGTTCGATCTTCCTATAACACGCGTATCGTCTTTTTTCAGATCTAATAAATCTGAAAAATCTTTGTTTTGAAAATATATTTCTCGATCTACGTGCCAATTTGTTCAATAAATTGAATTTTACGAGTCAAAAGTATGACACTCGTTCGAGCAGATATATGTGACGAAAATCCAGCTTTGTCGAAGAAAAGACACGCTTTCTGATCCTCGCATAACAATACCCCGGGAAGTCGATACAAAAGCTTTGAGGTTCGCTCATGGGTCTTGGTCAACTTTATAACTTTTCTCCCTCAAACCGGTTTAAGAATTGTTTTCGAATTTGCATACGTGTGCGAGAGTTCTTGAAATAAAAAAAACGTACATTTTCGTGATTTCATACCCGATTATAGACGAGGAAGTTATTTCGTAAAATATTTTGTCACGCTATCACAGCTTACGCGATTGTACGGTTGAGTTAAAAACGAAATTGTAATTTACGAGGAAAATAATCGCGAAATGTCTATCACGAAGGGAACTATTGGCCGGAGAGGTTAAAATAAAACGATCTCGTCTGTGATTAATGCTCTTTCTCTCAACGTTCAAGGAAACACTGGCCATATCGCAATTATTCATTCGCGACCTCGAATTGAAAATTTTTACAAAAATGACCTACATACTTTTTCTGGTATAAAAGAAGTAGGTATTTGTCAATTAACCGAGATATAGAAAAAAGCAAGAAAATAAAATGAAACGATAGGCACAGCCAATTATAGACGAGAAACCTGAAAAACGAGTTCAGGGCCGAACAGAGACGAATTTGTACACTTGTTAAAAACCGAGAGTGAGACTTTTAACCGGAGAGTAGCCCGCATTTGGTATACGTATATTTTATTTAATCGAATATCGCTTTCTACTTTCACCCGTGAATCTTTAATTTGGAAATTTCGAACATCCGATCTGATCGTAAAAACCCAAAGAGCACAAATCCCACATTTCTCGGATCGTCTTAGCACACGTGTTTTTGAAAAGTCCGTTATTCGTATGTGCTATTATTATTATTATTCTATCATCTCGTAGCTTATTTGACGCTACTTTAATTTCAGCGTAGTAATCTTGTGACGTAGAGTAGTTCCAGACGTAAAAGTAATATCAACGAGCGTGGAAGTTAACCAATGTGCAAGCCATATTAAATTACAGTTGGAGTAACAAATAACAAAGAGACGAACACTTGACGAGGGTATGCTCACGGAGATGAAGAATGTGATCTTTTTTGCTTTGAAAACTGCTTTACCAGGCGATTCATGTCTCTCGTTTACGTGTGCCACTTCCCCACCAATTGTTCGAGCGTCGAGCCTCTCGCACGAGAGTTTCGTTTCAGTCTGACAATGAGACTGTCACGGCTCGATGGAACGATTCGATTTTTCGAGTCTGCTGCGTTTTAGAAATTTAGTCCTTCTTCGTTACGTTTGCATGGAGGACATTTTATGTTTCGACATTTTATCAAGTATTTGACAATAATAAACGTTTGTGTTGCTCCTTCAACAAGTGGAAACAAGATTACAGCATCAATTGGGCTACCAAAAAGTGGGTCGATTTCGCGTTGTGACGTGATATGAGAAACACTTGACTCTTATTGGATCACGAGCCTCGTTACGACGATAAATATCGGAAAAAGTTCGGTCTCGATTCAATGGGAGAGTGAAGAAGAAGAAGAGCATGTTTTCTGGATTTCGTTCGAATCGAGGTCGTTCCAATTTGTTTGGGAGACCAAGCAAAGAATCAAATTTATTCGGGAGACCAAAGAAACAGAATGACAACAAACGCCATCGCGCGAGAACATGGATTGTCATACGACGAAAAAAAAATAAATACGATAATTCGGGGTGAGTCTTTGCTCGAAATAATATTCTGCTTTGCTTCAAAAAAGATTCATCTGGGAGGAGGAATTTTTGTTTCTCCTGATGAAAATTCTTGTCGGGCTGTTAATTTACAGATTATTCAAATCCGGTTGGATAAAAAGCTTGTAAGAGAGTTTTCGACTTCTCGAAAGTACCACCGTTCGTTCTGGCTCCTCGTAGGCGCATTTCCCAAAAAATCCTCAAACAAATGAGCAACGTTTCAAGATTTGTGTACGCCCGTGCGTGCTTGTAAATGTTAATGATTCTATCAGCATCGTGAATACGGGAAAAGAAATTATAGTCACGAAGTTAAAGCCCAAATGGAAGAGTCATCGCGCGCTGGCATACTCTTTGGCTCGTATCGTCAACATTTTTTTTCACTGGATGAGCGATCTGTTGACAACGGCGTTAAGGTGCGTAGAGGAGAAGAACGATTTTGTACGACGATAAGTCCGAGTTCTGCTCTAACCTCTGAAATCTTCTTCTGGCAGCGGCAAAAGTAGACTTCTGCTGCCCTTCACTTGTCTTTCTTCTCTCTCTCTCTCGCTCCATTCTCTCTTATTCTCCCTCGTCCCCCGCTGGCCGCCATTCCCGTATCGATGTGAGTGCACACGCGCGCGAATACACGATGCTCCCAAGCATGTGTACGTTAGAATCTCGGAGAGCAAGAGGCAGAAGCAAACGATCGTGTACGGCATCCGAGCAGTTCTTCCAAACGTTCACATTGGAGCATAGCTTCTCTCGATTTTGCCAAAAAGTTTCTCGAGCATCGACTTAACCTGCCGCAGACAAATAATATGCGTTTGAAAAATCCTCTTTCACAACGCGGTGCATACGAGTGAGTTTGAATAACGCAGGATAAACATATTTAAAAATAATGGCTTCTCGTAATCCGTCTCTCGTGTAGCAACTGTATATCTCTTCAGCATCTCTTTTCTGTATACTTTCGGACGTGAATGGGCTTTTCGCAAAGGGTTGTTGTGCATCTCGACGCTTTTCAATGGACAATGACTACTCCACGGATCTTTTAGCACCCTCGTTCAACTTTTGACTCTTTCTCTCTTATTGATTTGTCAAAACGTACAATAGGATCGCCTGCTATTATTTTTTTTTACCTTTTTTTTCCTTATATGCATGAAATACTTGAGAATCTTTCAACGATCTCCTGTGCATTTTGAAAGCGAGCTCGCCCGTAGCGTCCCAGACTACAGATCGATCGCATCGTCACGCTAATCGGCGAATTAGAAAGACACAAACAAAGGAGCTAACTGAGCACTCTGTATCTCTTTTTGTTTGCCTGGAGCGATCAAATTACGTATACCGAGACTGGAAGAAACAAGAGTTGAGATGAAAAAAAATTCGCACGCGAAATATTATATCTCAATCAAAACCATTTTGTTTTTTCTCTTCGAATCGTAACGTTTGATACGGGCGGACGATCTCATTTGTTAATTACGTAAAATTGATACCGGGAGTTCGCGTAGCGTTTGGAAGATTAAACGAGTGGGGATGAATGGAAGCAAAGTTGAGAATAAGTCTGGATGGACTTGAGTTCGGAGCGAACGAGCAGTCGGCCCTCTCGCACGGTATCTTGCGGGTTCTCACTTCGGGCCCGGTCTCGGATGTCCTCGGGACGCCGCGAGAGTCACTTTTGCCTTCGCCAACACACGTGCGGTACCTATTCCATCGCATACCTATCTATATACCACAGGGAGTGAGCCTTTGGGAAAGAGGAACGGAGAGGGAGAGAGAAAATAAAAAAGAACAGACGATTCGTTTCATCGTTTCCCTGGCGAGACTCGTTTTGTCTCGCTCCCTCGCCGCTCCTGGGACCAATGAAATTCGGTACGGTCTGGTAGTCGGCTCCGTTCTCCCACCAAAAGAGTATCCAAAGAATTCGGTTCCACGTGAAAAATGTCAGGCCGACTTATTGCAGTCCGACCGCAACCGCTTACGGGCTTCTTTTCTATTCGTGATCCATTATTCCTTTCCGGGCATTTTAGAATCTGCAAATTCACGCCGAATTAATTATTTATCAACGAAGAGTTCATTTAAATGAATTAAAACGCGTTAAAATTATTATCTACAATATTGAGGAGCTAATAGTGTGACTATTTTTTGAAATATCTCGATAAAGAGCAGTTTTCGACAAAGTTTACGATCAATCTATCTTTTATAAATGGACAGTGTTGTAAAAAGGATTTTGTTGCTTTTTATTCTCTTACCAAGTATTTTCGTGACGTAGGTAATGCCTACTGCATTGCGTGGCTCGCTTTTAGAGGGTAGACAGAGCAGCTGCTTATTATAATCCACCCCAAACGCTTACACTCGGAAGAGAGTGGAGGAGCGATCGTTTCTCGCAGCCTTTTCAATTCGTACCATTCAACACAAAACTGCTATTCATCGAGACTGAAAAATCCCGCGAAGCAACGACGCTCCACGTCTTCCACACCTGGGACATTGCTTTCTTTTTCTGAAAATGAAAAATACGAGTGTTGAATATTTCATAATACATCGGATCAAGAATAAGACGAGCTTCGTAGCACAATAAAAATTAATTTTAACGATACCGAGCATAAATGACAGTGGTGGAAAAACGAAAGAGCTGCCTTTTCGATGTGAGCAAAAAATCAGACACGCGTGCTTTATAAATAATAGTCAAGATTAAATCACTCGGAACTGGGGATTTTTTCTTCTAAAGTGTCGAAAATAAAAAGCCAATTTAAACTGTGGATTACAAAAAATGGTTATTTCGGAGCAAGCCGTTGTTTCTGGTTATCAAATGAGCCTCACTCGACTACCAGAGAAAATGTCATATTATGGAAACTTGACAAGTGAGGAAAAGGCCAGAATGCAACCTTGCATGATAGCCAAGTGGTAGGTTCAAAAAAGTAAATTTTTTCTTAATATATGTCGTGTCTCTGGATTCTTCTACTTAGCTCTCCCCTGCATACCTTCAATAGGGAGAGAGAGAGAGAGAGAGAACTCTTGAATTACTAACGAGTCAACTTGCTCATGTCCCATTGACCCCTGTCAATTGCTCGTTAACGTGACACTATTACATTTGTTTTCTTGATCATTGTGTACTCATGCCAAGGTTTTCCCGATAAGGCTAATCTTTCACCATTTATTAACTTTCTAGAGTGTTTTTCTCAGATTATTAATAAAAGTATAAAGCTTTGTAAAAAATTAGCTCACTCCATTTCCAATAATTTTTTTGACTTATCAGAAATGCATTATAATAAATATGATACTTAAATATATTCATCATATATATAAATGTCACTAAAACTGACATTTAATTTTTTTGCAAAAAAATCTGTAAAAAATTAGTCGAGGATATTAAATTATTAATACAACCTTGGTTAATATTCAGGATGACCTTTGTGTCACGTTTAAATAAATAGGAACAAAAATAAAACTTCTACATGTAAATCTAAAACAAAAAAAAAGGTTATTCGTTCTATAAAAAAAGTAGATAAACGTTGTGGTTGTTACTCGAAAAAAACGGAGCTGAAAAATGATGGAAAGTTTGTTCTTTTTTTTTGCAGTGTGATGAGATCGGGGGATTCGCCACCGCCTTTGCAAGCATCGATTCCGTCTACGTATGACGTTCCGGACGACGCCGGCTTGAACGGAAAAGTGACGACATCCTCGTCGTCTCCGACGGTGACGAGTATAAAACCGTTGCGTTCGGATTCCGGTGAGAGCGACGCGGAGGTGATATCCATCGAGGAAGCGGTGCCTATCGTTCACAAGACACTCCCGACCCCCGAGCCACAACCGAAGATCGAGAAAAATGGATACGACCGGAAATACGCGGACGAGAAGAAGCTCGTTAACGATTTCGACGAGGATCCCTGCATCGTAAAGTGTCTATACTTTGCCCAGCAATGTTGCGAATGTTCGATTATGTAAATTTATATATCGCAATTCGCGCTGACTGATGACTATTAAGGATTAAGAATTTAAGATTTGAAAGAGAGAAATTTTAGTACTGGAGAAAGAAATGGATAATCTTATTTTTACTAAATCGAAATCGTATCTGACTACTTACGAAGATAGATAAATATATATTTATATGAACGTATATATATATTTATATATATTTATACTGATGTACCTATACGATATAATTATAATACTATACATAGTTTGAATATATTTTCATAATACTATATTTTATTGTTAAAAAATTTATATTAGGCGGTAGCTGTGATTACGTCGTAATGCATTGTAGCTAGAACAGCATGCGACGCGAGCGTTCACTTCCGCCGGAAGTAGACAAATTATTTTTAAAACTCAAATTCAAACTAGAATGACAACTGGATGAAAGTCAACGGAGCGATAGAAATATTTCGTTGATGGAAAAATTATGGGACCAACCGCATTAATGATTTAATAATCGTTGAATCACTGCGTCAGTATAGTTGACATGCTTTCAGAAATTTTATTTACTGGGATCATTATACAACGCATTCCAGCTCGAGTGACCAATTGCAGTTTGCATTGCAATAAACCTTTTTACACGAGTCTACACAAGTTTACACAATTCATCTTTTCATTGCAAAACGATGTATGCGTAATAAAAAATTTTTTTATACACTAACTGAGTGTTACAAATAAAATCGTCACTCCGTAGATCCAGAATTGCAAAAAAAATTGCATAAATGTAAGAGTATTGACGTTCGTTATTAGTAAATGAAATCAAAAAGAAAGAATGTTTCGGGATTCGACAGAACGTGTTACAATCGGGCGTCGAAAAACCAGAAAGCATTCTCACACGGATCCTGTCATTTTTGACGTTTCGTCGAACTGTACAAAATATGTCAAAACTGACAGAATCGATTAAAATTATGCTACCAGTATTCTAATTTATTCCTATTACCGTCCGACGTCTATTTTTGTTCTGAGTAGCTTTTACGAATGGGAGGAATATGTATATATTATTTCCATACTATTATAAGTCTGGAGAATCGATCATTATTTACAAATAATTGAACTAATTATCTACGTCTCGGAAATTTCGCGAAATGTCGATTCGCGACGTTTTCCAAGCTCGCATAATAACTTTTTTTTAATCACAATTTTATCGATATAATCTGACGAGGCCCTGAACTTGATTCTTCTTAATTATTAATTCTGAATCACTGTAATCGAGTGATATTATTTATTCCTAAATCCAACCTTAACAAACTTCGATTATTGCTGCGTCGAATTTTTTCATCAATTCCCAATCCCCAAAAATCAATCAATCCCCAAAAATATTGAATATGGTTAAGATTCGCGAAAAAAACGCGCAAATGTCTTGTTGAATTTCTTTCGTTTCGTTTTAAGTGCACATTTTTTTGTCTCATTTATGCGTAAAAGAGAAAAAAAAGAGAAATCGATTCCCTTTAAGTTTAAGTTTTATCTTTAAAGTTGTGGCGTCGAGGACTAGACTCTTGTTTCAAAATATGTTTTGGAAATTAATGCCGCGGCCTGCATAAAGTCATTTCCACATCCTGCTAATAAATGATTAACCAATTTTATCATTCTCTCGACAATTGAAAAAATGGTAGCTTTCGTCAATCATTTTCTGCAGTTATTTACGATTAAATATATCAAAGTAAAAAAGTTACTGTAAGTACCACCGTTATTTCGAGATCGATGTAAAGGACCGACCAAATACTCCCGTATTGACCAATCTTGCAACGTTTCCCGACACGCCGCATTGACCGATGCAGAGAAACCGAGCGCCACAAAAATCACAAGATACTTGGTTAACTTTAGCGTTAATCTTGTAACGCTCGCAATAACGCGGGTACGTTATGACTCGTAAATTGGCAATGGATGCCCTTCGGAATTGAATATCCACCTATCAAGATCGATCAGCTGCTTCGAATCGTCAAACAGTAGATACAAGTACTTGAGTGTCTCGGCGAACCAAAAAGTCTCCGTCATGTCTCTCGGCCGAGTATTGTGGATACTTCGCACATTCCCGATGCTCGTGTAGCCATTTTCGACTTTGGTGTGATTCTCAAAGCCCTGAGAAAAAAATTAGACAGTTTCAGTAAATGATTCCAAAAAATCTTTCGTTGTCGTTGCTCAATCAATTTTCTACCTGGAAAATCTGCCAACCCCAATCCTGGTACGTTTTGTTACCCGTCAAGTACCACATGTAAAAGAGACTCTCTATGAATTCTGGACGAAGAAGATTGTGAGCGTCGTTCGACTTGACATACATGTCGATTTGATTTTCCGACTGTTCATCCTCAGGTTTCTGGAAGGAAAACATGCAAAAGTACATTAGTATATCTTGGTTTTCGTTTTTATCGAAGCATTTGCTCTTTACCTCGATCACGTTGAAATAAGTTATTTCTGGAGCAAGAAACGTCGGATGAATCGCGTAAGTCTGATAACAAGTCCGGACGAGCTCTTTGGCGAACTCCATATGATGATCGCCGAGCCCATGACGAGCGCCGAGAGCCAAAGTTCCTCCGAGATAACACGTCAAGTGATCCTGAAAGAAAAAAACATAATTCAAAACATTTTTGTTTTTTAATAAAATAAAAAGTGTTACCGCTGACAATGACGAACCATCTTTGGCCTCATGTCTTTCGAAGGTCCGACAAGTTCTGCTATGAAGAGATATTTGTTTTTAGCCGTTTTCTTGACTAAATGTTTCTGCGTGCCGGAAATTCCGGCGAGATAGTCGTCTCGTAAGCTTTGAAAGTAAATAAATGATTTTCACTTTCGAATTGAAACAATGCATTGGGCATGAAATAAAAATAATAAATCAATTACTAGTCAATTGTCTTGCCAGTTTGTAGCCATTGTTTCAATAAATATTCGTAGTAACTGTCACCCCGAGCTCCCAAAGTAATCGTCGAATGTTCGTTAAAATTTCCGGTGTTTGGATTTATGAATATTGGAACCAGGCCGTCATACTTTTCAAGATTATGCACGTGTTCAGAAACCTTGGCAACGGCAGCCTGATGAGAAAAATAAAATCATCAGCATCCCACGAGAATTAATTGGTGTAAAAATTGCACATTCGGACAGACCTCGAATCGCGGTCTGCCCGTACTGCGACTAAGATCTCTAAATTCCAATTGCAGGGAAGTAACTTCGCTCGTACTGCTGTCTGGTCCCCACTTCGGACTGTGAGCGCTCTTCGTACCCAAATTGACGTCAGAAAATGGAACTCCCGACCTCGTTGAAAATGCGGGCAACGAACGATTTCCCAAATCGAACTAATGTTGAGAAACAGTTTTATCTCTATTGATCTCACACATCTTTTTCTCAAACACACACATGTGTTGACATACCGCTTTGTCTAGAAACATTTTGTCGCCGGATAGATGATAAGCTGCCAGAAGACCTCCCAGCACTCTGATAGTTACTTCAAACAAATTAACATCTCTATTATTCTGAAATGACAAGGTTTTATCGACCCATCCTCGTGCCTCTGCAAATTCTAAAGCAATTGTGATGAAAATAACAATTCTTAACTCAATATTACAAAATATCTGATATATTTATATTTACCTTCATTTAATCCCATTATATACAAGGTATCCAGCGAGTCTACTATAGTCAATCCAAGACCAAACCATTCATGGAAGCCTCTGGATATTGGCTTGACATTGTCATGGCCCCATGCATACTTTTTGTACCCGTCCCATGAATGCTTGAATGCCTTTACAACAGCTTCTTGTCTTACATTTTGGGGTCCTAAAAGGGAAATATGACACATTATTATCAGTGTTTTTTGCAATTTTTAATTCAACTCCAGGGAAACAATGTACCAGTGAATTTTTGCGGATAAGGCTTGGGCTGCGGAGGTTCTCCAATTTGATTGTCATCGACTTGATTTATTTCAGGTTGAAACTCCGGTTCTTCAATCACTTCCCCAGCAGCTTGTCCAGCTCCCTGCTCACCATTTTCCACTACAATCTCTTCTATACTTTTCTCAATTTTCAAAGCTACCGTCGCTATTTTATCACTCTCATAACCAGGTTCATTGTCAAATAATGAATTTTTGTTCTGTCCCGGTATGAGATAGAACGTAACCAATACAATGGTCAGCACGACAAAGTAACAGATGTTTCTTTGAAATCGTGACAGTTGATTCCATTGCTGCACGTGGATAATGAATGAAAAAAATATTACAAAATTTTATAACAAAAAGCAGACATTTTGCTTTCACCAAAAATAATGAATGAAAAAAAATAATGATGCACTTACTCTCCACAAACTTTTTGACGTTCTGCGAGAAAAAGTCGCACCCTCGTTTATACTTAGACTAATGTAGTCCGTTTTTCCAATGTCCCTTGGCGACAGCATACTTCCTTTTCCGATGCCAGGGTTATGTGCACAGTGTCGGCACGAACCAACCAGCCTACGCGCCGACGATAAATCGTAGATAAATTGAATATTTTACAGACATCCGGTGAAAAGGATTATTAAATTTAAAAAAAATGAATGGTCTATTTATATTTTCTTCTCAAAACCAAAGAGGGTCTCCTCTCCGTTTGAGGTTAAACGTCAAAATGCACAGGTTATGGCTCCATGAACTGCGATGACGATTGCAGTCTCCAGCAGTCCTCTTTGAGGTGCTGCCACCGCATTGGCCAGAATATTTACATATTCGCATTCGGAACATAAATTTTTATTTTGACACTTTGTTTACAAAATTCTTAACAGCTGTCTCGTCGACGGCGTTCTCCCAATTTTCGTTTATTTTGAAGTGAGATCCTATTATCAGTGCACTCGCCTTATCGTACTTTTCAACATTGCCAACGGTTACTCCGGATCCAATAATTACAGGACCTCGGGCGACTTTTAAAAGTTCTGAAAATGAATTTAAAAAATTCTAAATCGATCGATGAATATTATGCAACTTTTTTAATGTGTACGAAGAAAAAAGAATCGTGCCTTCCAGCTCTTTTTCATCGACAGCTTTCCCTGTCGCGATTCCGGTCAAAATGACACCGTCCGACAGGAAAAATTCGGCTGCTTTACAAGTTTCAGCCAAATCGACGTCCGCAGTGATCGAGTGAGAGCTTGCAGAAAATTTAAGTAAATTTAAAGACTCGATTACTTTCGGTATTGCAAAAAAAAGAAATGAAATTTTATTATGTAAGTACCTGTGTTTTTTCTTTATATCGGTAAAAATTAAAACATCGTCTGCTCCGATTTTTTTTCGATATCTCAGTAGAGTTCCCGCGCAAGAATCGATAAAACCCTCGTCAGCGACGTGACCGAATACGAAACCCTCGGCTCTGATAAACTGAAAATCCGCGGCTTGCGCGATCGCAATCGCGTGATTGTTTCCGCCTGCCAGAACCTGAGACGATTGTGGAAAAGCTTGTTACTTTTTCCATTTTATTTCTTCAAGATAAGAGAAAAAAAAAATTAAAAATAGACCTGCACTCCGCAAGGTGTTGATTTTGGAATTATTTTTCGCACTTCTGTGCAAATTCTAGTCATCGTGGCAGTAGTTTCCGGTTCTAAGTCGTTTGCTCTTACGTATGGAATGTCATGCATATTTTCCACCAAAATACCATCCTGAGGCCAAAATAATAACACAACATTTTTTATGAAGTAATTATATAACAATTATCGTTATTTGTGAAATATTTAATTGTTTACCAGTCCCGCGTTTTTGTAAATTTCTGCATCGCGAACTGCATCGTCTATCAATTGATTAAATTTGCCCTTGAATCGCGGCGTACCTGAGAATAATTTCAAAAAATGAATACTCTTCGCTCGCTTGATTTTTACGCGTTTTCTCTCGACAGTCTGGCCAACCGTTAACTTTACACGTTTCGAGAGACATTCTTATCTATATATTATTCATGAAAAAATTATGAAAAACAATTAATGTTACCGGGCAATCCTCCGACGTGAATCATTCCAATAATCGAGCAGCCATTTTTCGGAAAGATTCTTTTGAACCTCTGCATAATAATGATCCAAACGATGCTTCGAAAATTCACTCGCCACGAGCACAAAATAAACACGCGTAAAAGTTCGCCGGCTTACGTGCCGTTTGACGTTGGCCGCATCAAAATCCGATCCCGAGATTTGAATTCGAAATTTTCGATCCCTTGATAATTCTCGTTTCAACGCAAACAATCTGGTAGCGGTGAAATTACGAGTTTCGTGTTCCAATCTCGTTCAAGGATCTGCGAAATTGCGACGAGAGCTTTCGGAATAATTTGCTGAAAAATCGAGCGACCTTTTTTTTTATCGGGGAGTCTTATCGGCCTTGCACAGCCCCCTCGCCGGCAGCGATTCCCGGAAAGCATAAAAAGTATCGATCGAAGCTGTCAAGTCGAAAGAAAGAAACTTAGAATAATTAAAGTGTTTTTACACTCCTTTTCATTTCCGATAATCGACGATGGAACGTTTTTTTTTTATTTTCTTTATTTTTTTCTCATAATTCACATGCAAACAATTGTATCAACATCAGGGTAAAATCGATTCATTTCCTACAAATACAAATGTCTTATACTTCATTTTTTTAGATTTTATTATTTACTTCGTTTTCGTTTTTTTTTTATTTCCATTATTCGCATATGTGTTTAAGATGTTAGGTATTTTCGTATATAAAATGCACGTACAAACTTACGTATGGCGTATTTATGATAATTCTAATAATAACTCGTAATAATTGAAAAATATAATGAAAACGAGAAGATTGCGTGAATCAATATAAAGTATAGAATACAAAAAGTTTTTTTTTTCGGTGGCTACGCGCGCATTTGACACTCAGACGCTTTTTCTTCGTATGCATAGAAAATTCTTCGTCCTCGTTCGTTAAAGTTCAAAAAAAGATGCCTCACGGATACGAATTTTTCCTAATAAAACACGCTTTCGAGCTTTGGCGAAACGTTGCGCAGGGAAACTCGACGATTTTCGTCGTTTCCCACTGTTTTTTTTTCCTCTTCGAATTCCCTTCGTACGGCGCTTTACGAAAAATCTTATAATAAACCGCGCACGTGGGCAATGACTTCAAGACACTTAGGCCTTCGAATCGGTACTCATGCATTCGCTAAAAATTTACAAATCATCATCTCGTCATGGACGCTTGAGAACGCGAGAAACGATTTCTCGATAAATAATTTAAAAAAAAAAGAGAAAAGAAAAAAAAAGAACAGTTACACACACGTGTCGATCAAATCCTGTGTTATTGAACTTCAAGACGATTGCGACGATAATAAAATGATCAATGGAGATGAATGTCGCGGCGACGAATTTCGCACGGGACGAAAGTCGATCGCCGATAATAGCGACGAGGATTGTCGTTGGCAGTTCTCCGCTCATTTCTTCTTTTTTTGTTTTTTTTTCTCAACTCGCCATCGCGTGTTCGCGTCGATATCACAATTTCAATTATTACTCCGATAATAATAACAAGAAAAATCTATGAATGAACTAGTAATGAAAAGAAAAAAGAAACGAAAGAATGAAACAATGTCGTGTCATCTTCGACGTCGCAATTTGGAAGGAGAGTAAGAGAGAAAGTGACAGACAGACAGAATGTGTGTGTGAGAGAGAGAGAGCTATAAATGGACTAGGGGAGAGGAGATATTACTTGTGTCTTGCTCGTTTTTGTTATTTTTTTTTCTTCTTTTTATGAATCTTTTCATACAATTTTGCCATTCGTTTCTCGATATTTCGCCCAAGCGGGGCTTCTTCACGAATTCGAGGCTCCGGGCGAACTTTCGAGCTAAACTAAAATTGCATAATTAACACATACGTCCTCGGTTGTTACCTCTTTCTCGTAATCTGCTTCTTAAATCGTCATGGAAATTGCCACTCGTCATATATATATTTATATTATATATATATATGTATAGTATGTATATCGTTTCAATTATTATCCTAAACGCGATCACTGTCGAAAACCTGATTCGTGTATGAGAAACCATAGACGAAGGGAAAGAGAAGAAAAATTACATTATATATATTTATAAAAATAATAATAATAAAAATAATAAAAAATAATAGAAAAAAAAATATGTATAAACGAAGAGCGACGATGACGAAGGCTCTCATTCCAACCCCGATTTCTTTCTTTATTTACTTATTTCCTTTCTTTTTCTCATTTCACTCGTTACTTCTCTATTGTCCCATCCTATGGTGTATTTATAATGTAGACTATTTGGCGGGACGCCTCGAAGAGTTTGTTATTCGTTCGCTGGGCGAGCGTCGCGAGAACGACCCCCGAGGAATCCATTCTTGATTCTTCGATTACTTTCAGATTTTTTTTTTATTCATTTCTCATTCAGAATCGAGTTCACAAGGCCGGATCGAAGAAACGATTTTCTTCACGTTCCACCGATCGCGATTGATCATCTTATGCTTCAAACGGCCCCGTTCGATCGGATTCCCCGTGTTGATCGTTTCTCGAAATCTCGAGCGTTTTCTCCGCTCTCTCGCGATGTTACGCGTGGCCCTATTGCATTTCACATTATATTGCATACTTATGGCTCTAATGACTTATGGAGTAGCCCTAAAACACGGTCGATTCAACAAGGTAGGACTCGGAGCTTTTTGAGAATATAATCAAATAAAAAAGAATCAAAATCGTAAAAAAAAATCTTAAATCTCTTTTTTTGTTCGTTTCCTTGTTTTTTTTTTCCTAAAACGCGGCGTCGGAACTGCGCGAGTGATCAACGCGTTCGCTTTCTCGCCTGAGTGAATTATTACTTTTTTTTTTCTTTATTATTATTAGCGACATTTGACTATAATAATCTCGGCCTCGTATACGAGTCGCACGTTCTTGTTTCGTATCGCCCTCAGGGACGGAAGCTCTACTTAATATCCCCTCTCGCGACCCGGACTCGGCGCGTGGTCGCGCTTTTTTTTTGTCAGAGCACAGTCCGAATCGAATTATTTCAAGCAGTCGCTTCCATAAAAACGGGGCTCTCTTGCTCTCGAAATAGTGAAACTTTTTCGTCACTCCTTCTCTTCATTTTCTCGTATCAAAAGGGGAGAGGCAGTCGAACTTTTATTCCACGGGTAAAATTTCGAAAAATCGCTCTAAAAATCTCGGTAATAATTATTCTCACGAGTATGGTCGAGTGGGAAACGGGCTCTCAACAATTTGCTCTCTCTAAGAGAGGGAAAAAGGTGGTGATCTCGAAATTCGTGCTAAAAATATTTTTGATTGATCCTCTCGAGATTTTTTCCTTTCGCTCAACTGCCGAACGAACTAGTTTCCGATAGGATTAGATTCGTTGGGAAATTAATGAGATAGAGAGTAAAAGAGTGAAAAAATAACAGGAGCGGCCGCAGTGTGTTATCGTGGAAAAAGAAAAAAAAATGAATTAATCCCATTCTCATCTTACTTCCGTTAATTCGATGTTCCTTTTTTTTGTTAAACGATTTATCTAATCGAGTCAAGTTCACGAGTATTTTTATCATTCGCCATTCGCGCTCTCGTCTTTCGCGCAACATTCGCAACTCTTTCGTTTCGTCGCTGATGTTCGAAAAAAACTGAACAAGAAAAATGACGATTCGATGAAGAAAGATGGTGATGAGATTGATGACGATGACGCTTCTGTCCCGTTTTGAGATATCGTGAGTTTTTTTTCCGAGTCCAGCACGAAGAAACAATGATTGGTGTGTATGGGTAGAGATTTTCTTCTTTTAGAAAAAAAAAGAACGCGATCAACTTATTTTCCCTCCTTCTCCTTGTTTTCGTCGAGCTCCTTGTCCTTCTCGGCCTCCTTTTCCTCCTTCTCGGCCTTCTCCTTGTCACCCTCCTTCTCCTCTTTCGTCTCCTTGGTCTCCTCCTTACTGCCCTCCTTCGCACCCTCGGTCTTTTCCGGCTTTGGCAAGTGAGTGTTCATCTCGAGACTCGTGCACATCTCCTCCCAGTCTGGGAAGCACCTCTCCTTCATTCGCGAACAGTGTCCGACCAGGTTCGGGCAATTCTCTTGCATGTAATCGCGCAATGAGTACGGGGTGTCTTTCTCGATGTACAGAATTTGTGCCAGATTCGCGAATGCGACGACATCCAACTGCAATCACAAATTACAATCGAGTTAGCTAAAACAAGAAATATTGATTTTTCTATTCCCTAATATTTTATATTTATTTCATAATTTTAGTCTGAAATTTTATATTAATTATATTTTTCAATGTGTTACATGGTAATTAAAAAACAATTTTTTTAAATTGAGGAGATTCTTTTCGAAATAATTTTGATCGAACGAAGCGAGAATATTCGCAGAGAATGCAAGAGCCTAGATTCGCAGCTCGAGTGAAGAGAACGTTGCAGGAAGCTCACTCGATGCGAAACGATTCAATAGGAAATGAAACTGTAGGTGTGACCTGAATGTGTATGTACATAGTAGAGACTCGAGAGAACAGAGGCCTCTTAATAGCTGCAAGAGTAATCATAGTCACCGTTATCGTAAAGAATTTAAGAGTGGAAACGAAAGTGGTATTTGTTCCAGTTTTGTGGCCAACATCAAAAAGTGCATCGATATCGAGCGCTACGTACCGTAATTCAAGATAGTACGAGACAAGAGCGAAAAATAAAAGAATATTGCACGTAAAATATACAGGAAATTGAAAAATGATTCGAATTCTATCAAAATTGCTGACAATTTACTACTCAATAAATCGAAATAAATTTTATTTTTCAATGTTCGTTTACGTAATTTACATTGAAGAATACTTTTATCATTATTTTTTATTCAATCTCGAAACACTTTTAGCAAGAAATATGACTATCTCGACAAAATGCTCACCATGGTCGGCTCGTCACCGAAGAAGAAAGGCTTGTCGGAGAGCATATCGCACAGAACTTTGAGGTCATCGCAACCGAATTGGGCAACTTCTTCCGAGGTGTGAATTCCCATGCCCTGAGCCTTCACTTTTTTGGCACCCTGTTGATTATAAAATATTGACCGATCAGTAAAAAATTTATAAATTTTACATGAAGAGAATTTTGCACGAAAATTACTGTTTTTTTTTAATGTACTGTCGTAAAAATTTGGAAAAATCTGACGATTTTTTTTACAAAATTGTGATCTGAAGATATAGTTATTTTTCGTACAAAGTTCTCGGCGTGGTGTACAGACATTATTTCGAAAGGAAAAAAAATTAGGCTTTTCCCAACCTTTCGGCCAAAAGTGAATTTGAAGAAGAAATTGAGAAGTCGCTCGGGAATGCGCGTGCCGAGGGCGTGCTGGAGATTGACCTTGTATCCCTTGAACACGAGGTCCATGTTCTTCGTGCGCCAACAATTTATGACCCAGACGAGATGATTCTCGATCATGGAGATCATCGCGTGGGAGACGCTCTTTTGCTCCGTCGTGAGTCCGGCGTCCAGGTCCTTGCCGAATTTCTGACTCAGCTCGCGAATTATTACTTTGCTGTCCGCCATCTCTTCGCCGTTGATCTCGATGAACGGCAGTTGACCCTTCTTCGAGCGGTACTTCATCTTGTGATCCACATTCTGAAACAAAAAAAAACACCACGTTGCAATTTACTTTCATATTACAAGTATTTTTATCATTTTTATCATAAAACGTCATTATTTGATATTTTTTACACGTGCTATTAATTCTCCTTATTTTTTCATGTTTTCCGGTATGCATGATTTTACACGAGTTATTTATTTACGTCGTATTTTCGTGATTTTTTTATCGTATCGTATCTGCATATTTCACTTATCAATTATTTTAGACTCCGGAATTTAGGTCGGTGTTTTTATCGTATTTTTCGTGAGTGTCAGAAAGGACGCGGCTGGACAATGATTTTTCTGTTTCCCGTGGAGGAACTGCAACGCAGAACCGCTAGCCCGTTGCGAAAGAGGAAACAAAGCGTGCTTTATGAGGAAGAGCAAAGTTAAAGGCGTCACGTATAAGCTCGCGAAGGCCGGCGCGTTCTCCTCGCGCTCGCAAACGAGTCACGTATATCAAAATCAGTGAATCCAATTCGAAGATGTCGCGCGTTTATTCATGAAGCGAATTTGCATTCGCGCGCACCGTGAAATTTTATTTCGCGACGTTTCTCGCTCGTGCTCGACGAAAAAAAAAACGAGGAGAACGCAGCTCGGAAAAAACGATCTCGAGGCAGCTTCGAGAGCGTATTTATCTCGGTAGAAAATTGACGAGGAGCGAAGGGAAAGTATCGATGGGTAGGGCCCAATTGTACGGGCTGTTTACTGGCGAGTCGCACGAGGTATTTAAAAGGCTACGCAGGAATTGTAACGATGTTGCATTGTGAAGGAATGAGGGCGTTGTACCGCCATGTTAAATTTACCGTGACGTCGCAACACCGGAGGCAAAAGGAGCAGTCACGAATTAGTCCCGGACTCGCGGCGAGCGCGTTAAAATCGAGCCTCCCTGCGCAATAAAACGAAAAAAAAAAGAAAATAGAGACCGACAGGACAGAACAGAAGAAATGGTTTTTCAGCGAAGCATCGTTGCATCGGAATGACCGCTCGAGTGACACCATTGTGCAAATCCACCCGCGTGTCCGCCAACGATTCGTCTATTAGCGCTTACGGGTTAGCACGATTTTCATAATTTTCGGAGCGGTTAGAACGGAGGCGCAACGACGAAACGTTTCTTGATCTCGACTCCTGAATTATTTCTCCGGTTACTCGATAAAATAAGATTTTTTCCATATCTTTTTACTTTCGTCATTGTATTTTTTACATTCTTTTGTACAAAAACTTGTTAAAAATTAGTAAAAAAATAAAGAACAAATATTAAAATCACTATTAATATTAATACGTATTAATATGTAAAATACGTTTCTTATACAAGTTTGATAATACTTTCCAATTAAAAAAAATCTTTCGATACATTTTTTAATTTTTCCAACTGAGCACGTTACCGTACGTGCTCGTTTCAATAATTATCAAACACAATTTTACAACGAGAATCACGAATCAAGTGACAAGTCTTACGACTGCTTCGTAAAAAAAGCTCCGTGGTACTTTTTATGATAATTCGAAACATAAGCTTGAAAATCGTCGCACCATAATCTGTGATCTCTCCAAAGCGATCACGGCGTGATTGCCATTCTATTAATCAGATTATGAAAAATGTGTTCACACGAAAAAAAAAGAACGTGCTTCGTTGCACGGAGATGGAAATAATTTTCTCACTGTCATCGAGACTGGGAAATGATTTTGGAAGGAGCGTAAACGATGCGGGCACGGCCCGGTTAGTGAACTCGGTACAGAAATTCATTGCCAATTTAGCGAGGAGATGGCGAGAATGATGATGATGATGATGAAGGGACATACCGAGGCGGCATTGTGTACCGTTACACATGGAGTTATCAAGCCGAGAGAATACGTGCTACTTAGACGGTATTAGCCGAGCGGAGGCGGCGGTCTCCGGGGAAGGAGGGAAAGAGAGCTTGAGGACGCGGAATAAGAACGGTTCGAGTGTGAAGACGGAAAACGATGTGGTGTATATGTGTAACGAGCGTGCTCATAGATCATCCGTTGCAACATGGCAACGAGAGGCTCCCGGCGATCCGCGAGCACGTGTGCTGAATTTTTGACAGATCGCGATAGGAAATCGTGCTCGCAACGCGTGTGTCGAATTAGCAAAAATGCCCGAGCCGAGCCCACTTTTTATGGATCCGAGGCGCGGCGCGCGCTCTCTTCGCGGCTCGACATGCGAATAACCAACGAAAAAGAAAAAAAAAAGGCAACTAAATTTCTGCTTCGAAGCATCTGCGAATTCATTTAGCGAGAATTCTTTCGCCCCTGCGATTTTTTACGGTCCACTGACGTGTCTGCCGATCGTACACGAACGCTCCCCGGCAAGTTTTTGATCAGAAGGCTCGCGTCGTTGAAAAAAAGTAAGAGAGAGAGAGAGCGAGAGAAAAAAAGGCAAGATCGATGGAAAAATCTGAGCGCGATTTCGCTCGCCGGCGATTTTTCTTCGGCGGTACGAGAGTCAGGCTGCAGGCGCAACAATGATCGTTTTCAATGAATACAAAGACAGTCCGATAACGCGAGAGTGTTTCTTGCGGGAAAGCATTCCTTTTTTTTTGCAAGCGGAGACTGTCGAGCGTGTGCAGTTTAACGCATTTGGAAGGGAGAGAGAGAGAGGGAGAGAGAAGGAATATGAAGAAAGAGAAAAAAAAAGAGAAAGAGAATAAGAGACAAGGAGTGTGAAGAGGACGCCGGGGGAGGGGGCGGGGCGGGGAGGGTGCAAGAGGAAGAACGAAACGAGCGAAGGGAAAATGGACGGGGCGGGAAGCGAGGAAAGGGGTTGGTAACGCGATGAGGCCTCGGGAGAGGGGCCAAGGGGATGACAGGCCGATGAACTCACAGAAGGCAGCTTCCGTTGCCAGGCAACGGATCCCCCCACCAGGCCCGACTCGCTTCTTGGGGGACTGTGTTGCTGCCGCGAAAACTCCCCTCCTCTTCTCTTTTATCTCGCTCTTTATCTTTCTCTCTCTCTCTCTCTCCCTTTCTCTCTCGCTCGCTCTAGTCACTAGTATTGATCGTGGAAGCTGCTGCCGCGCGGTTTAATATCCAGCCGGCCGGCTTCGAGTTTCTGTCAACCACCGCACGAGGTCTCTCCTCGGTCTCGCTTTCGCACGCGAAAAACACATACTTCAGAATTTCTCTCTCTCTCTCTCTTGCACTCGAATACAATCGTGATCCGGAATTTTTCTCTCTTGCGCAGTCGAAAAAAAATTATACTACAGGATTTTTCTCTCTCGTACACTCGAAAAAATTATGCTCCAGAATTCTTCTCTCTCGCACAGTCAAAAAATTATACTACAGGAT
>JAPYYW010001053.1:0-35129 GCA_030522545.1 Cremastinae sp. A BG-2022a
TTTTTAAGGTATACCCCTTTCCATTTTTTCAAAAATATTCAAGGAGTGATAACTTTTTAAAAAATTGATGAATTAACGTGATTCCAACGCCATTCGCTTTGTTTTGCAAAAATCTTTAAAAATCACACTTTATAAAGTTCATTTCGTCAAGAAAAAGGAAAGATATTGCTAATTGAAATTTTCATGGGTCCGAGAGACCCAGTGTGACTCACCAAATTTTTTGAAATTTTTGTTTTTCGATTTTAAGAGCCTATTCGATCGGAAATTTCCCGTAGATAACGAAAATGTTAATTATTTGGGGCGAAATTGAAGACTTCATATAGAATTAGACAAAAAACTGACTTTTGGATCAGTTTTTTCTATTACCGCGAGGGCGCGAAGCCTGGTAGTGTAATAATACTGCACACGGAATATACAGTAAATTTATTATTATTCAAATGTACGTTTATGTGTTGTTTTAACCGTTTATGGCAGATTTTTTTACTTATTTCAATAAGTAAACAAACCTCTGAGATGTGTGATTGTAACACACTCGAAGTTGCAGATTTTATATAAATAACGCCGCTTTTAAGGTTAAATAGGAAGATATTGAACTATAAAAACTCTTTTACTTACCTGTGATAATTTTTTTTTTAATTAAAATGAAAATAAATTTTTAGTGACTCTTAACAAGTATTGATTTAAATACGTGTATCTGGTTTCACGCACTATAATTTTTGTGAGATCCAAAATTTAATAATTTGAGAGTTTTTACCGTCAATATATTGCCCTCGTGAAAAAAGTACAAACATTTTCTTAATTTTTTTTCTCTTATGGTGAATGATAAATGGGCTTGGAAGACGGTGGTTGCACGTATTTTTTCTCGATTCGTCGAGTATGAAAGGCTTACAAAATGCCTGGAGGAGAGCCATCAGCCATTTTCCTCGTTCGGGGCCTCCGGGGCCCTGGAATTCGAAGGCCAATTAATTCGGAAAGTTGTCACAGAGGGCCGTCCCGGAGGAGAAGAAAGAGAGAGAGAGAGAGAGAATGGCTGCTGCGTCTCTCGGGGCAACGCCGACGGAGAGAGCTCGGCCGTTCGTGCGGACGAGCGTCTCACGTGCCGCAGGGGGGAACTGCGTGAAACCGTCCGACACTTTTTCTCTGCCTCTCCGCTTGCTCGAGTGTACCAAGCTTGTCTCATATACAAGACAGCGCAACACGCTGCATATAAGAGAGAAAGAAGCTGCACGCGGGACACACGACCGTGAGACTCTCAGATTCACCGATTTTATGTCAAAGAAAAAAAAACCGACGATAATAAGAAATATATATTTTGTCACACATTTGAAAAAATGCAAAATAGCGCCACTGTGCAGACTTATATATAAATCAGCGAAGAATTGATTAATGCTAATCATCTCGCGGCATACATGCGTGAAAAAAAAGAGACGTAAATAAATTTAGTTGTACATTGTAGAAGAAAGTCTCTTCGGATCGGTAGATTTATTAAACGCCCTCGACGAAATATTTATGAGAATAAGATATTGCGGTGAGAGATGAATAGACGCGATGAGAATAATTCGGCGTGGTATTGAAATGTTTCGTTTGTATGGTGTTTTAAGGTCAGAACGGACTGCGCAGACGGGGCCGACAGACGTACACGCGCTATCAGACTCTCGAGCTCGAGAAGGAATTTCACACGAACCACTACCTCACGAGGCGGAGGAGAATCGAGATGGCGCACTCGTTATGCCTGACCGAGAGACAGATCAAAATATGGTTCCAGAATCGACGGATGAAACTGAAGAAGGAGATTCAGGCGATAAAGGAATTGAACGAGCAGGAGAAACAGGCACAGGCACAGAAGGCCGCCGCGGCAGCGGCTGCGGCCGCGGCCGCGCATCAACAAGGGGGAGGGGGTCCCGACGGGGGCAACTAGGGGTACGCCCTGCACCGGAGCCCCCCTGACCACCCAAACGCCAATCCACACCACCCTCTCCTAGCACCGCAATGTACACAGCTATACTAAGGTAAATTTCACCAAATATTTAACACATATTTATTATTTATTTATTTTTCCGGCTCATCAGATATTAAGATGGTCCGATGACGAATACATTATTCTCAATAAATAAACAAATAAATTGGTTATTAAATAAACGTTAAATAACATTTTTTCAGTCATAAATCTTTGAATGTCAAACATCATCGGATCATCATAACCTTAAAAAACCTGATGCTTGTCAAAATTTCTATCGTTTAAACACAATTAAAAATATCGTCAATAATACAATCTTTTTCTCGCAAATTATCAATTCCAGAAAATTACTATGTATCTAAATAATTTTTAATTGCGTTTAATCACGAAATGCATTCTCTATTTCAACGTAACTTCTCGAAACTCTATTTTTTCGTTATTTACACCGTGAATAATTGGAAATTTTCCTTGCTTGCATGTGAAAATGTGAAAAAATATATAATAGTGGTAAATCTATCACTGTTCGCCAGCTTCTGTGCTTGTGTTTCCGTCGCTCGGAGGGTGGGCGCGGCGGAAAAACCGCATCACGGAGCTGGCCCGCGAGCCACAACGAAAGATATCTTTCGACGGTATATCTAATGAGGCTAAACCGCGCACGAGCGTGCATAGAGCGAGACTGGGTGCTCACCTTCATAATTTCCTAAGTTATTCCATTCGCGTGCGGCCGCGTACGCCTCCCGCTTAACACGTACCTAAAAAGAGATAGTCGGCCGGCCAATATACACGTACACGCGAACATTTATTCGCGCACACGAAAATATATAACACTCGGATAAATACATATAGACGAAGAGCTCAACGAACGGGGCAAGCCGCGAGCGAACGAGCTCGCGGTAACGCGCGGTTTATGTTTTAAGTTGAAATGTTGCAGCTTCGTGATTCCGCGCGAACCCCCAGGTAGACTTTGGCCTGTTCACCGAGCCAGCTCGATCCCCCCGCGCCGTTATTTTCGCCCTATAAATTATTTTTAGCTCCCCACTTTGTGTTTATCGTGATAAAAAATCTCAAGATGTTCGAAAACGTCAAAACTTTTTTCTACCAGGTTAGAAGTTTTCGGTGTCAAGTTTCTCGTTGGTTTGAGAGAAATAAAATAACGTAGAAAATGGAGAAATAAAAATTAATGTGAAAAAATGACAACGCTTTGAGTATAAAAAAGGGGGGAAAAAAATAAATAAAATCTACTGCCCGTGTGTTGTCCCGGTCACACCGGCCGTGAGTTACGACTCTCCGCCACTTCTAACCTGAGTTTTATACACACTTCGCTGTGACAAACGTGTTTTATTTTTAATATATTTTGCTCTCCGCACAGCGATCGGATATATATCTCATATTTACACGCAATGAAGTGAAAATTTCGTTCTTCCGGAATTCAGTGAGAACAGAGAATATCCTTAATATTTTTTTCGTTCCGTTTTTACCTTTCCTCTTCGACAACGAATCTTACAGTCAACAATTTTATAATCGTGGATCTTCATTTTTCCCAAGTCCTGTCAAATGGGCAATTTGGATTTAGAAAGTTTTTTTTTCAGTGCAGGTCTAAACGGTCTAGAAAAAAAAGAGAAATTCAAACGCCCTTGCCAATCTCCCTCGCATTTTCGTCAACGACACTTCAGTGATCGTCGTACAAGTAACCGGTATTTTTACAAGGGTAGTTTGCTAGGACTGGCCCTCGTCTGGATTGTCAACCCCTGCAGCTATTCATTCTCGGGACAAATGAAAAAAAAAAAAATATAGAATGACCCTCTGACGGTTCCGTCGGGAACACGACCCACGCACCCTTGCACGCATTACGTTGTAAAAAAAGGTTCCCGCATCTCGAACCGTGTCACTTTCTCCGACGAACTATCGCCGGAGCGAGTTACTATACGAAAATCTATCCAGTTTTCCCAGTTTCGCTTTCTCGTCGCAGCGAAGAGGATGAAGCGAAGACAAATTTTTCCGTTCGTGTGCGTGAGTCTTTTACAATGAAACGTTTTGCACAATAATTGGAAAAACAAAGTTATTTAATATTATAAATGTTTTTATAAAATATTTAACGAATCGATTTTCCTAAATTTTTTGCTGCCAAGGTGATTCGTCATCGAAATTCTTTTTTCCGTTCAATTTAACATTTTTACGCTGTAAGTTAGTCGCTGATGGTTCGCAGATGTTTTTTGAAAAACGACGCTCATCTTGGTGGTAGCAAAAGTGAAAAACGACGAGGGGGAGAGTTAAAAAACAGAAGAATAAACGGAAGGAAGATGAGGCGAGAAAGAGAGAGAAGGGCCTCGTAAGATGAACGACCGTGCGCGTCAGGCGTCGTGGACGAGTGCGAGAAAAGAGAGCCTATATTATATATAGGAATATAAAGAGTGTGTGCTCTCGTTTAGGGACTGATTTGTGACTCGTCTTGTCAGTGAGCCCTGAAAAAAGTGTTTTATGTATTTTTACACGCGACATATAGAGCGCGGTGCTACTGGTACACGCTCGCGGCCATTTCTATTTCGAGACGAACAGACAAAGCGAATTCTTCCGTATACACTCTTATCGCGGCATTATTCCGTATACCCAGCAGAGTCCCCGTTGCCGCGGCATGTAAACGCGATTCGTGCGGTGCCATCCTCGCTCGCGTCGTCGACGTCGTCTGCCGTTTCCCTTAATAAAACAACTCGCGCGCAGTCGCAACGATCCGATGAAAACGTTACCTCGCGTATTCCAATCTAACCGATGCAAAGTTGAACGCAATTTTATGCAGATGAAATCCTACCACCGAGCGTTTATGGAAATTCCTCAAACAATCGAATCGCGACGGCGACGTTTTACCGCGCGGGTAAACGAGTGAGATCGACGTAGACCGATCGTCACGGAAGTTTTCGTTTCCTTGATGTACACACGCTACAGCAGTAGGACGACGACGACGACGAGCGGATACGTTGCATGTGTTAAGCGAAGAACAGACGACACACACCTTCCGACCACACCATTTTTTGTCAATTTTTTTCTACGGAAATAAATAAAGGGAGAGAATAAGACATGGAATAGCTGATCAATGTTTTAATGCCAAAGCAATTAATCCGAGACGTTGAGACGAGGAAAAAATGTTCATTGAGACGTTCAAAGTCTCCTGGAGGACGATCAACTCTTTCGTTCGACTCATTCCCGTGATTGATTTTCTCCACGAGAATAAATCCGCGGCACGAACGCGACACTGGGAATCCATCGGAAGTTTGTATATTTTAATACAAATGTAATACTCTCGCGCGGTGAAGCTCTCCCTCTGTCTTTTTCCCGACTAATGCTCGCGGAGAGAAAAGAGAGGGCTCGAATTGTCAGCGTGCCATTCGCGCACTGATCGATCCTCCGCGATTGGAGCAAAGCCAAGAAAATATTTTACACACGCTCGCTCGCGCGGGCACACGCAACACACACGGCCCTAGCTTTTTTCTCCTGCTTATTTCCATTCTCATATTTATTTTTATTTTCACTCGGGAGTAAAGCACATGACGCGGCGATACAAACGATCAACCGAACGCGGCGAAAAGTATGCGAGTTCTTGCCGTTCTTCGTCTTATCTTTAAATTCACTCATCGGTATGAAAGCTCATTCTCGTCGTCGCTGAACGATAATTGAGTCGTCGTTCCCCCTCGTGCCGTGCGATCCAGCACTCTCTTCGTCCTCTCTCTCTCCTTCTGGTTATACGTGAATGCTCGCACGCTAAAATCTCATTGCATATTTCAATCTAGATGCGAGAGAGGAGAAAGGAAAGGAGATAAAGATAAAGATAAATATCGCGTCGTGTGGGGTGAAGCGCAGAGGTGAATCAGGTTTTGCCTCGTGTTGAAAGAAAATTAGATTCCAATGAAAGAGAAAGAGCGAGAGGGAGGGAGAGGAAACTCGTGAATGGTTTCTACGATACGTTTATGCGCCACGGTGAGGAGAAGAAAAGGAATATAGGAATAAAGCGGGAGGAAGCGAAAGCGAAGCGGGTTATAAACGGGCATAGACGAGCCGCGTGTTTGAGAAATAAGAGGAAATAAGTAAATGAAAAAAAAGGAGATGAGGCGGAATAAGAGAGCAAGCGAATAAAGATCGCAAAGTGTTGTTCGGCGTGATTCTCCTCGTTCACTGACAAACCAAACGCGTGTACGATTAAATTAAACTCACTTATCGAACGAGCCGGAGCTCTTACCAGACCAACACGAACACTTTTACATATTCCCTGCGTCGGCTCTTTTTTGTATACGTGCGTGTATCGGAGACCATCTGCGATCGCCGAGTTGCGCAATCGAAGTAATAGGCCATTCCGGAGATAGCGGCATTTATACTTCGACGAGTTCCAGTCGGATTTTAGTCTCGAGGATGAAAGCCGCTACCAACCCGCGATTTCTGTATGCATCGGTGCACACGATCGAGACGAGCTCCTCCGCATCGTCGACTCGGATATTCAACTTTTATCAATATTTATTCGCAAAAAAGACATTTTTTGGAAAAAAATATATATATTCTTTTTAAAGGTCGCGACGAGAGAAAAAGATTCACGAAATATCGTCAAGTACTTTTGATGGATTTCAATGCTATTCCCGCGCGGAATGAGAAATTTAATTTCTGGATGCATGCGTGTGTTTTTTTGCGACGAAATCGATCGTTTCGCAAAAGTTAGCAAGGCCGAGATTGCGTTCGGCGTTATTAAACGAAGAACTGTTCCGTTGTCCGTCGGGCACGGAACGTGGCGAGCATTCGGAAAGTTGAACGCGAGCCACGGTGGTCTCCTCTGCTCCTGCTTCGATCTCCAGCTAAGAGCGCACGGGGATACGCAACACACGCACATGCATAAAGGATGAAAAACCGTATTAATGCGAAACTCGTGCGAGAGCTCTCCCGGGGAGAAGTGATACGTCTCGAGAATATTTTCTTAGCTATACATCTATCTCCCAGACCCTTCCAGTCAAATAATTCCCGAGGGAGACTCCTCCGGAACGAACAGAATTTTATTTCTACCCAAAAAGATGTGTTTTTCTACGCATTCTTCTCGCCTCCGTATACGCATATTTTGTATTTGTTCACCATTTTCATTTCTATTCGTAAAAACAGATATAAAAATTAATTCGTCGAAATACTTCTTAGACTCGTGTCTGTTTTTTTTATTTTTTATTTTTTGAAAGCCCTGTCATTAGCATCTCGACGAAGGAGAGAAAAAATGTTCATTCTCTTTATCCAGCACGTATGTATATACACGCGTGCAGGACAAGTTGGGAAGGTTTCATAAAGTTGTAACCCCTCGAAGTTATATTCGCCACGTCGCTTCGTGCAATCCCTTCGGCAAGTTTTCTCGCATATTTTGCCTCTCCTTCTGCCCAGGCAGAGTACACGCTCTCTCTCTCTCTCTCTCGTTTCCGAAAAGCAAATAGCGCGGTGAGCCATTGTATTCAAAATCGCGTAATTAATTCATAGCTTAAGACACGGCACGCACACGCGGGCGTATATCTTCGAGAGACCGAGAATTTTTCGAAGGTCGGCGTGTGCAACGAGAGAAACAAGAATAAATAAAATGAATGAAAAAAGAAGAGAAGAATAAGGAGAGAAGCGAAAAAAGAGAGTTGTCGGCAGTTGGATGTATCAATTAAAGTCTCGTCACAATGCTCGTCTAAATCAGTCGGAGGCACCGATAAAAGTCCTCGTAGAACTCGAGGATTCGAGTGGTCGAGTGCGTGCGATCCGAGAGAGAGAATGGGTATGAGAGAGACGAATCGCGGGAGACGAGGAAAAAGATTGCGCGAGCCGAGTATATATGTTTCGCGAAACGCGCTCTCTTTCTCCCGAGGAAGAGAGTTATTGAGTGCCGGTAGCGCCATCTAGCGGCGTTAACGACGTTTCCCCTTAGTTATGGCTGCTCACCCCCCTCGGGGCTCCTCGTGGGCGTGGCCAGGTGGGCGGGGATAAATAATGGATTCGAGAAGTAGATGGCAATGCGACTTTTACCACTACGTACACGCGCTTTTATTCAGCAAACATATAATTAACGGAAGCACAGGAGGCTAAAAAACGAGAAATCGTAGTTGTGACAAAAAACAAAGAAGGAGATGAGAATGAAATAATGGAAGAGAGAAGCGCGTTCATTGATGACGAGATGAGGATTCCTCGAGGCCGCCCGACGCGGACTGACGGCGGACGCTCGATGGCTCTTTAAAAGTCGTGGATGGGAGCAGGCCGCAGGTAGAGGTAGAGGAATACGAGGGCCGTGCGCCCGAGCAGAAAGAGGCGTGCGTTATAAAGAACACGGATATACTGGTATTACTGCGCCGCCGAGAGAGGAACTACTTTTTTACTTATTGACCATTCGTACGACAGGTGGCAGCTCCTACATAGAGACCAAAATCTCGCTCTCTGTATCGCCGTTGTATCGTTCGTCACGACCTGTTTTACCGGCCCTCGATCGGTACACTCGGCCGGCTTGATTTAGAAGGGCGCCGTTTCACGGTCGTCATCTCCCCTACCCACCAAGCACGCGTCACGTTTCATTCACGTAGTTCGATCATCGTCCGTAATGCGCTTTATGGTTTGTTTTTATCGACGGTAGTACAGTAACTTCTCGTAAAAGTCGTTCTCCCAACACTGACGGCGGAGCAAAGTGAGTGTGATTCGAGCTGGCTTGGTGGGAAGCTCGCCTCGGGGCTATCCTCAGCCAACCGGGGCTTCCCGCCTCATCTACACACACCCGTATACTATATATATATATTTTACTTTCGGCGTATTATACAGGTATATATATATAGGAAAGAAGGAGCCGCTGAGTTGGCGTTACCGGCCGCACACACATTTTATCGTTCGCGCTTTCCTCCTCCACGCCTCGCTATCGCTCAATGTGTGCTTCAATAAAATTCGACACTACGAGTCAAAATAAAGCAAGTTTCATTTTATTTTCACCTTATACACTTTGCTCTGTGTAAGAGAGTGGCCGCGTATATGTGTAGGGGTCTCGGGACGGATTGATGCCTCCATTTACGAGCACATGGAAAAGTTGGCTCGCGCACGGAGCGAGCCCGCGGTACGTATGAGCGGAGGAAGGAGAATCTTTATTGGTTGTAAAGGAAGACATTTACGATCCATAAAGAGCAACGTTCGTGGATCTCTCTTACGCCTTCACCGATGCCACACGACGCGTTACGTAACCCATTACCCCTTCCCGGGAGCGCCACCCCCGGAGAGGGGGCCGCGATTTCGTATAGGAAGAGCGAGAAGCCAAGGGCGGCCACTGGCACGCGCCCGCCTCGAGATTTACAGGTTGCCCTCTCTCTCTTCTCCGCACGGTAACACCTCGTAAACTTGGCTTAACGACTTTAACCAGGCCTAACTGCTTCCTTCCTGCAATCAGACCCTGACCTACCCCCCACAACTATACGTACGTATTACCCGTTCGAATAAAAAGTTCGCTTTTTTCCACACGGACCGATTACACGCTTCATTGATGCCCGGCCGTTTGTCATTCCATTACACCTCGCGTCTCCTTTTCTCTTCACTCCCCCATTTCCCCATCGACGGACTAATCTGCCGCTGCTCCACGAAATTCAGACAAATCCAACTATACAATTTATTTTCTTAACATGTTTGTTGCAATTTTTACTTTTAATTTTTGCGGAGCTATATTAGCAATGGTGGAATGTAAAAAAGCATATAATATCTGCCGAAGATAATTTTTGGTTGGACGCGAATCGATAGTCGTGCTCAGGAAGTGGAGTCGAGATAGCACGTGGACCTTGACAATGAACGAGACGACGACTGGTTCGTGATAAAACGCACATTAAGGCAACCGCTCCGTCTCTCTTTTTCGCATTTTCTCTCTCTCTCTCCGCTTTCTGTTTTATGATTTGTTTTGATTATACTTCATTATGCCGTCGGACGCCTTCCATTATACGCCCGGCAACTGTACCGACTATAAATCGGCATTGTTGATTTTATCGTGACATTTACGAGAGTCATTATTAGGCGATACAACTCTCGAAGCGAAAGGATCGTTAAGTCTACGCCTTTGCGGTACGACTCGTTCCATTCTTGGCTCTTCGCAGGGGCGGGGGTTCTCAGCGTTGAGACGACCACGTGGTGGGGGTAAAAGAGGGGAACCGACAACACCGTCCGAGTAGTAGGGAGGCTTACAGTTTGAGCGATTGTCCGCTAGAATGCGCTCATAAGTTTTCTCGCGACGAACGAGCGAGGATCCATCACCGCATATACTCTCCATCCTCCATCATGGCTCTCGTCTTATTTTCCTCAAAACGATCATTTACTTTTCTCGTCATTTTTTTCATCAGAGTTGTACACAAGTTTTTGTTCTTCGATTCCTCAACTGAGATCTCATTTTTTAATCCTTTAAATGACAAAATTTGTTTTATTTAAAATATATAGTTAATAATTTTATATTACATATTCTTATAAATGATTTCATTCTCTGCTTGTGTGAATCGTTTTTCAATCATTTCGATTGTGATTACTGATAGAGCTAAAATTTAAAGAGATTTTGTGAAGTCAGTCTCTGAACCTCCATGAGAATTTTGGATTATAAAAATGCCATCGAGAGATATAATTCCATTGAAAAAATTCGGGGTTTAAGGCACACGATTACGGAAGCCATCGAAAGAGCGAGTGGATGCTCGTTTGAGGGTATCATCATTGCCTTATTCAGCGGTAGGGAGGCATTACCATACTACCCGGTGGAGCGAATTAATTACTTTGCAAGAAAACTTTCATCCCCGGCCACTTTCATACAGCCGTATGCTCGCGGTAACCCGTTTCCGGCCTAACGTGGTGTATTAGCGTTGAAAAGCGCCACTGTTCGCCCATCCTATACGTGTATATACGCGGTAGAGGAATTTTCAAAAGCTTGCGAACGGCAATATTAGCATTTAAAAGTGAGCAGTCCCCCGTCTAGCGGCGCCATTGCTCCGCATTTACACAACAATAAGAGCGAGGAGCGAGAAGAGAGTGAGTTAAAAACTCTTCCAGAATCCCAGACTGAGCTTCGGAGTCTCCGAAATAGCGAGAAATTTGTAAAGAGAGACGGAGAGAGAGAGAAAGAGACCGGGATATGGGAGAATTTCGCGGATAAATAAAAGGATGAGCACGATTTGAGACTCCGTTATATCGTCGAGGAGAGGATGAGAAAGGAGCACGCCATCGAGAGACTCTCGCGCGAGAAATATTCGACTAGAGAGAGATAGAAAGACACTGCGAGGAGAAAATAAGAGAGTGTCCGGCGAGCAACAAAACCCAATTGGTTGGTTTTTTTTCCTCTACTACATCGAGTTTTTGGGTCTGGACAAGGCTGCTAGAGAGATACCTTTCTAGTTTCTCTCTCTCGAACGCTCTTTCATTTTTGGCCGTGGCGCGTTTTATTCGTCCGAAGCTCGCCTCATCTCTCTTCCGAACGACAAAATCCCCCTCGACTCGCGCTCACGCGGTCTCGGCCGTCGTCGTTGTCCTCGCGTAGATATTTCTAACTCGACGAACGCACACACGCTCGGAGCATCTTTCTCCGTGTCTCTTCCCAAAAGCAGCCTTCCCGCGCGCGGGGTGTGTACTACGAGATCCGGCGAGAGAAGAAGAGGAGAGAAAATATCATGGCGCTCGGCAAGTGCGACGTTGCCAAATTATCTTAACGTGACACTGCACAAAATAAATACACGAATGAATAAGTGCGAGAGCGAAAACGATAATTCGATCGAGCACGGAAAAAAGCCGCTCTTTTCACGCCTTCGTGCTGTATAATTGCCGCAATTGTGTCAAATTCCCTCCGATTTCGTTTACGATAATAAATCTCGCATTCCCTCGCGCGCCTTTTCGTTATATTATCGTTCCACGCAAGACGTCGAACGTTCATCTTCTTTTTTCATCTGTTTTTTTCCGTCCCCGACGATTTATACGCGCATGATATTCGTAATCGGTGTCTCGTCACGTACGGACGTATCGATGCGTGCGAGAGTGTCCCTAATGTCGCGTAAAGTCATTTCCCGAGTACAATATTTTTCCATAGATGGCCCGTGGCCCGTTGATACACATACGCAGATTTTCTACTCGCGCGTATACAGGATATAATGGAGTTGGAACGAGCGGAAGAGTTTAATTGTCCGGAAATGCTGTGAGTACGCGCCGCCGCCGCCGGCAAAAGCGCGCGCGGCCTGCGAGAGCTTTCGGGTACGCAGCGGAGCCCCGGTGACACGGCTCGCGGAGTATACTTGATTAAAATTCCGTATATACGCGGACACGCGCGTTCAGAAGCGTACATGCACATCTATAAATACAGAGGGTTGTCTCGCGAACCGGAGGGATGCCACTTGGCAAAGATTTTTTCGTTTTTTTTTCATCTCTCTCTACTCTCACTATATGCTGTTTACTTTTTATTTCCCCGTTCCGCGCGCGCGTCTGTCGTTTTTTTTCGTTATTATTCTCTCGTTGGATTACAATCGCGAATAAATCTGCACGAATGTCCGAGAGCTGATACGCAAGCTGCGCATGTGTGATAAACGCGGGGAGGCTGCTCCGTTAAAAAACGTTGGGAACACGTGTGCAAGCTCCCCCGTCTCTGGCGTATATACACCATCAGGTAAAATTCATATAGTAGCGAAAAACGCGGATTCCGGTAACGTACGAGCGGCTCTCGACCCCGCTACTGTTAATTCAATCACGCGGCAAGTTTTATTGTGCCAATTAATCACAAACTCGCACACTCTACATATGCGAGATACGCGCGTTTGCTCGAGGGTGAGCCGATCGCCCCGCCGGCGGCGCACACGAAAACGCGTTTTTCTTCGTAACGGCCAAGTACAATAAGTGCGCACCGCACTCGGATGTCGACCGTGCAAGAACTGCCGTAACTCAGAGAGAAACGTTTTGAGTAAATCGGATTGAGCGCGTAACCGCGCTCCGTTCAGACCCGGTGAACCAGAGAGAGAGAGAGAGTATACGTGTGCGTGTTATTGGAGAGTGTGCGCTCTGCTCCGTATAAAATCTTACGGTGGCTCTCCGACGAACGCCGCGGCGCTCTCTTCGCTTTTATTCGATGTCTCTTTCTCTGCACTCCGTCTCTTTCTCGCGGGCTCGCGCGAGTTACACGCCGTTTCACGGTGGCGTACATCCATCATTCCTCCTCGCGTGTGCGTCGAGCTAAGCGGCCCCGCGCGCGATATGTATATACGCGAGCTCGCGCATACAGATGCTTCGCGAGAGCTCCGACGAATTATCGGCCCCGATAACGCGAGCTCGACGAGCGAGCTACACCGCGCGCGGAGTTGCTCCTTTTCCTCCCTCCCGCCGCCGCCGCCGGAACTTCCATCTTATATTTTTCCTTCTCGCTCTGCTGCCGTGTCTAATCTGCCGCCCGCCGCTTATTCCTCTGGCCTCTATCCTCACCGCGAGAGCGAGAACGCGAATCCCGCAAGAAAATTTGCCCGATAAATCTCCAGCTAAGAAAATTCTACCGTATATATCATTGTATCAAAGTTTTATCTAGGATCTGTATAACGCTGGAGATAATGCTTTCTCCTGCCTGTTCGACAATTTTATTCTCTGCCAGAATTCTTTGGGATATTTATTGAGATAACAATATGTAGTCCGATATACTCGCGCGGGCGTGGGCTTGTTCCCCTATTCACGTGAATTCCTCGTTAATGTGAGCCTCTAATTTGCGAACAATCGCTCGAACGACATTATCGTCGAACAAGGAATAAGCATCGGAAAAATGTTAAACCTCGTTGCTACTACATTTTCATACAGATTTAAATCTCTTGGTAAAAATATAATGCGATGTATATAGGGGGACAACACCGGATGAGTTTCGAGTCCTCGACGGAGGCCAAATTCAGACGCGCATTGGTCAAGGTTCGCTCTCGGCGAGCGTCACGCTGTCGGGAGCGTCCAGTTTTTCTCGGGATTCTATATTTACCCGGACCACCAGAAGCTCGACGACGAGCCATTCTCGTCTCTCTCGTCTAGGCTGAAAATGCGTCGTAAAGTGGCCGCTTATCGTTTTTTCGGGCGCGAATATCGTTCGAGTTAACGGGTTTTAAAGAAAATGTCAAACTGCGACACGTTCAGCAAAAGTATGAGGCTCTCGCGGGCTGCTCTCTGCTCGAGTCTCTACTCGATAAATATCGCCGCGTTCAATTTATCACTGAGTCACCGAGCCAGTTACTTAGAGCCTGTTCTCACTGGTACGTTCAATTAACGCCACAGGAAAAGCAGCTCGCTCGTAACGCCATATAAACATCCATATAAATGGCACCTACGAATAAGTCTAGCGTGAAAAGCATCGTCACGCGCACACGCGGTCGAGAAGCGAGCTCGAAGAAAAGCCTCGCGCGGCCGTTCGCTTCCGACGGACGCCGAAATATGGACCGCCTGGCAACAATGTCATCAACTTCCAACGAAGAAAAAGTGTCCCCTCAGCCACGATAATTCTCGGTCATCTTTCAACGGGAATATTCGACTATTGCGCTCTCTGCAGCTCTCACCAATGCACTCTAAAATTACTGAAGGATTTACGTTCTCCGAGTAACGTACACGCAACTTCTCGTTAGATTCTTACAAATTACTTCACTCGACGTTTCATAATAATTTCAATCTCATTTATTTATCAAAATTTTGTCAAGAACGGCTTATGTATATTCTTCACATCTTATTGCAGAATAAGGAGAACATTTGTTTCTATAAATTATGCAAAGCATTTTAGCTATTTTTTGTTACAATTTTGTCACAATGTTTTTCCTTTGGTGTGCATAAAAGCGCGCACTAATCACTCCTTGTACTTTCATTTGTCACCTTGTTTTACCCGAAGCAAAACTTGATGGTCGTTTGAAAAAATAAGAAACAGGGATACACCTTTTTATGTTTTCACGGGAAGAGCCGAGAAGGTGGTGTAAATTATGGAGACTATAGTAAACGCGTGAATATTGTTTCTGGCGGGCGGGACTCTGGCGCGCGTAGACGTCCAGTGTGTAACTTTACCTACGCACCGACTTGCCAACCGAGCGGGTTCTCGGTTAAATTTAATGTCGGCTCATTAGACGTCCCACTGTCTCGCGAACTTCTTGAGTGAGCGGGCGTGGGCATCTTCCTCTTATTTCTTTTATTCTTTCATCCGCCCGGTCACACACATCTCAAATGCATTTACTTTTTTTCATTTTATTTTTCACATTTCCGACACCACTCGTTTTCATTGAAAAATGTCGCATAAAAATATTTCACTCGAATTTTTCTTCCTCATATTCCGTCTTTCTTTTGTTTTATCTGCTTCAGAGCCGAGTCTGTAATAAACTTCTGTTTTGTCCGGAGCAACGGTAACGCCTCGCTTATTCACCGTAATATTGAAATAAGCTTTCCAAAGTTTATACGGGCGAGTTTTCGGTGAAAGCGACGAACAGAGGGTGAGAAGGGGGTGAAGTAAGCGCGAGCTAATTGTGATACACTCCGCGGGGAGCTGGCCGGCCGGACGAGAAGTAAGGGCCGGGTTTTTACTTGCGGGGCGTCAGAGAGGGGTTGCTTTCTGGTACAACTTGAGAAGAATAAGTAGAGGAGCGGGCGTGTTGGGGTGAGTCCGAGAACACGAGTATAGCAACAGAAAAGTCCGCCCGGAACACACGGAGCGAGTCTGAAAAAAAAAGGAAGAATAAAGGAAGCGGGAAGAAAAAGTCAGGAGGCAGGAGAGAGAGCGCGAGTGGTTGGAAGCAAGAGAAAAATGGAAAAAACGAAGAAACAGGGAAAACGCGAGCGAGCGAGAGAGACGACAATGTAGTTAGTTATACGCGAAGCTCGCGCATGTTGGCAGCGCTGGTGTTTTTCATTTTCTTTATATCACCCCCGACGCTCGTAAAACCATTACCCGTGACCGAGCGAACGCAACTTCCATATAGACCGTATACGACTGACTTTGACGATACCTCTAGAAAACTTTATTTCCTCCGCGCGTTCGTTTCGTCATCAAGCTCTCACGCTTTTTCTCTCTTTCCACTCATTTCGGCTATAGCAGTGACAGTGTGTGCTGCGAGGAAAAGAAACTCCAGAGGCAAAACGAGAACCGGGGTTGTTTTCTCGCCGCAGCAATGATACCCCCCGTGTTACAAAGTCGAAAAGAAAAACAATTCATTTCTTGCATCTTCGTTACAATTTTCTTGTTGTCCACTTTATACTTTTTTTTTACTGTTCGCAATGAAAACGTGTGCTCAATATGTTCTCGACAATATACGGATCGAGTACATATTCCCAGCCTCGATGCGTGGACACCTCGAGGCTTTTTCTTATCGATGAACCAAAGTGTCAGATCAACGCGATGATTTTCATAGCGATTCGTCTCGTCTTTTACCTCATTTCGAAACGATAAAATTCCATATGTATATGAATGAGCAGCCGCCGTGTGCTCTCAGGCTCGCGCGTTATAAAAGTGCTCATCCTATTTATGAGCCGTGAAACGCGTGCCTCGTCCATGACGGAATATATATCCTTCACACCCTCCTCTCCTTCTTGAATTCCCGAGATGATCTTGACTCTTCGCTCTCGTATACCTCATATCCACCATCAGCCTACGTGTACAAAACCACGCATATGCGCGCTATCTCGCGTACAACACGTATCAGAAACACGTGGAGAGGCTTTACCGGAGAGAAAGAGAGAGAAAGAAAAGTGATGTACTTTGCCTCCACGATCCGTCCAGATAAGTCAGTTACCGCGCGACTCGCTCCAACGCGCGCGTCTTTCCTTCATCGTCCGCGCGCGCCCGAGTCCGCGATTCCCTTTCTTTATTTCTCTCCTCTTTTGCCTTTTATTCCATACCTCTCTTCGTGTTCCTCTTCATTGCTGCTGGGCGCTTCTGCTCCGGCACATCGCCAACCCGCGCCGGGAGAATCTTCCTCTCTCTCTCTCTTTCGGTGAGCCTGCTCTCGCCGTGTCGTACGCTTTTTTTATTTTCTCTCTCGTTTCGCCGGCCCTCCCCGCTAAAAGTTCGCCATATACCCGCAGCGAGAGCGCGTTGCTGCACTCTTGGCGGGTGATTCATCATCGGCGTCTCCTCGCGTTCTCTCGGGTCTCCCGCTCTCGCGCGAGTTCTCGCTATATCTCTTTTCTCAGTCCCTCGCGTCCTTCTCGCGCTTCTCCGATCCCGCGCCGCTGTCCCGACGGAGCTCCAGAGTTGGCCGCCGTCGAGCGTTCCGGACGGGCATCCTCCACTTTTCCCCTCATCGTCTCACGATATTCACCTCTCGCAGCCTCTGCGCTCGCTTCTCCGCGCGCTTTGCCGCCTCTCTCGCGTTCTCTTCCTCTCGCTTATCCGTACGTACAATTTTGTTTTGTTTTGTTTTTTTTTGTTTTTTTTTCACCACGGAGAGCCCGCCGAGCCGCAATCGCGCACGGCCCTCCTCTTATATTCGGTGCACTTCGTTTTGTACTCCCACGACGCGGGGTTCCCGCAGTTCTGAGGCTCTCTCGTCCACACCGCAGGGCGCTCCGTCCGACGGGTGTGAGAGAGGCGAGCGAGAAAAAAGAAAAACTCGTCTTGCATCTCGCCAGATATTCCTTGACGAAGCAGAATACGCTCCGCTCCGAGAGTTCCACGCGCCACGAGGTAATGGAAGGTCGAAGGTCATCGCCGGGGTAATTCATCACGACGCGACTACACTCCTTTTTTCGATACTCCTCGAGAGTTGTAACGCGAACGTTTTCTTTTTTATTTCTTTATTTTTTTTTCTTATTCACCGTTTGGTAGTAAATCGATAATTTTGCGACGCGCTCGCGTGTGCAGACTCGCGGACTCGTCGACCATACTTGCCGCAGTTGAGATTTTTAAAAATGGACTTCGTGGCGACTCGAATAGCGACGCTCCTCATCTTCCCTCGTCGTGTGTTATTCCGGTATGTCACACCTACGCGACCTCATTTACACACTTACGTTCTCGTCTTGGCCTCTGCTCGCCGCGTCCCTCTCGCCTCATCTCTCTCTTTTTCGCATTTTCGCTGTTCCAACCGGGAGTTTATACACCCACCACGAAAGGGGCCAAGTGGATATGCGAAAGTCGTTGTAAAATATCTCAGGCAATGCATCACTCGAGCGATATCACCGGCATGAAGAGATACAGTAATATTTTCCTCGGACGCTGGCGTCGGACAGGCCCCCCTTACTCCCTCTCGCTCCACACACAACTTATCCTTCTTGCTCCCTCTCTTTCACTTGTTCTCTTATAAAGCTAACGTTACACCTCTCGCAAGCGTATATAAACGATGAGACGGTGTAAACGCTGCGGGGGCACCCGTGCTCGAGCCATTTCTCGACCTTCTCGCATATCCTCATTTTTCTTCGCCATTTCTATACACCTCCGAGGAGCGGCTCAAGTGCTTCCACTTCAAAGACTCATCCCGACTATTTGTCTCGAATTACGATCTCGTTTTTATTTTTTTATACCCCTTCTCTTTTTTTCTCCTGCGTATACAATTAAAAGCGATGCGGTGAATGAGACGTTTCCGAGGGCCTACTCAATTTATTTTATCTAATCTTTAACGAGACTAGATTCGACCTCTCGATGATTTGTCGCTTCCTGTGGACCCGCGATCGGGCACGTTACACGCGTTTCGTCTTCTCTCACGCTGGTATTATCATCATTATACACGCGCCGACGATCGAAAATACAATCTCGCGCGCGTTCATCAGGTTTTCTCGACGTTGTTTCCAGGATATTCTCATTATTCTAGTATATATATATATTTTTCTTCTCCTTTCGATCGTCGAAATATTTCCACCACTCGCGGGAGCTTCCTTATATTCTTAGCCGAAGCAGGGCAGTGTATCCGATTCGAGCATTCCGGGCCTTCCTATAGGAATATAATGAGGAAAGGCTCCCGATGCTTTTTCTAGCACCGCTGGAGCTGAGAGAGAAAGAGATATAATAGTAGACGCATTTCTGAAATGGGTGGGGTATACGAGAGTGCCGGGATCGTCGATGAGCCAAGGGGCTGCGAGGGGCGGGGACCCTTCCGAGCGGGGAGCCAAGAGGGGAAGAGCCCGCATGGTATGGGGTAGGTTGCAGCAGCTCACGCGACACTAGAGCCATCTATATCCTCGTGAGATTTATGGGTTCTGGCTGCAGCGGCTGCTCGCAGCAACTACACGCCACAGAGTATCGCCAGCGGAATGGTGTCGGTGATCCCGCCGGTGTGTTACCCCGCGTGTGTGAATCTCGCTACGTGTTCGCCGTTTACCCCTGCGTGTGCGCTCGTGAGACACACAGCATCAGGCTGCTGCGATCGCGCCCGTGCATGTGTGCGTCTCGGGCTCTCTCTCCAACTTCTCGTTCGTGATTCAACACATCGACGCCGGGTGTACACGAATCAGTCGTGACGGTGGTGTCGTCAGCCGGGTGTTGGTGCCGCGTTAACCCCGATATCCTCTTGTCGCATATATACATGTGCGCCGGATACTGAATTCGCGCACACACGGCAAAAGCCGCGAGTGCAGGGCGCGCATCGACGGAGAGACCCAGCTCTCGCGTGTCCGTGTCGGTGAAAGGTCGAGCAGAAGGTGCGGCACACGATCCGGCGGTGTTGGTGTTACGCGCCGAGAGAGAGAGAGAGACGAAACTCGACGGAATAATGCACCGAGTGTGTTCGTCGGATTGCGCACACGTTGCTCTCCCCAATCGTCCGTACGTGCGCGCTCTCTATATACGTATATATATATATATATGTATTGAGCATTGCGCGCTCTCTGTTGCCCCCTGTCGAGACAGCACGCTGTTACCCCGCGGGGGTTACGCGCAATTCGCGCTCGTGCAACGGGGCGCTGATAAAAAGTTGGACTCGATCTCAATCCGATCTCTCTCGCGGGCACGAGAGAGAAAGAGCAGAGAGAGAGAGGGAGGAAGGAGGATGAACGATGAAGAGCGCGGCCTATCCCAGCGGAGCTTTCGCCTCAATGTTTTGAATCGGTGCAGCGAGCGCGCTCTTTTTGTACACACGCGCGCGCTCTCTCTCTCTCTCTTCTCGCGAATTATCTTCGTATTCGTTCTCTCCCCTTCATACATGTTTCGCTCTCATCGTTCGCTCTCTACTCTTTCCGACCGTGTATGTATACACGCGCTTTTATATTCGCGTCCGCTCAACCCCTCCGAAGTTCTTCTCTCCCGCTCTCTGCCGGGAGATATTATTCACCGCGAGCCGTCGGCTGCCACGATTATTAAGCGCATAATAATGTGCGAAGGTGTGTACGCGATAGAAGCCCTGCGCCTCCTTTGTACGTGCACACAAAAGTAACTCACATATTCGAGTATCTTATCGTATTTTATTTGAGGAATAATTCGATGAAAAACGTGCATTGAGATTATCTACCTAAAAATATAAGATATTCACCGCGAAAGAAATGAGCAAATTTATATTGTGTATATACACGTGGAACTTTCGATAATATTTTTTCTGAGATTGCGTATCTCAAACGTTTCGAAATACCACGAAGAGAGATGAATTCGATTCCACCCACGGATTCAATCTATTTCCAATTATATTCGCCGGGCTGCAATTGGCGCGCGATAGATTGATGGAGCGAGGGCGAGAGGGAAAAAATTGGGGAGAAGACGGGCGTTCCGTCGGGCAGAAACGCCGGAAACTACCCTCTCGACAGCATATCAACGATGGAGAGCGAACGCGAGGGAGGATTTCGGGCCATTTCCGCGTCCACGTTCGATTCGTTCAGCAACGCCCGATGTGTAATATTCCAGCGAGGTGGTGAGAGAGAGAGAGAGAGAGAAAATCGCGTGTGTATACGCCGGGCTCTCGTGTTGGGTGGGTGGTGAAGTTTGTTCGAGGGGCCGCCATGGGATCCTAGGGACGCCGAACACCTACGCGCTTTTCTCTCATGTCTGCTCCCTCTCTTCCTCCCGTACGCGAAAACTCATCGCACACACACGCGCCCCAGCAGGATCTGACTCGGTCTCTCTCGATCTCGTCCTCCCATCCCCTGATGCGGCCGGTTTACGAGCAACCTGTGGTAACGAGAGCGATAGATAATAACCGCTCCGTGCGCTCAGCCATCCACCCACGGAGCACCTCTCCATCGGCGAATCCCTCGCTCTCGCTCCGTCGCATCTTCCGATTCGCTCTCTATACTCCTTTTATCCTCTCTCTCTGCTCTTCAACGAAAACATCAGCCTCGTCCAAATTCTCTTTTTTTTTCTCACGCCTTTTCTCTCACGAGCCCTTTTTACAACCGCTTCGATGAACTATTATCGATATACGCGCTTTTTATTTCCAATAGAGTTCATATCCAACATAAAATTTCATCTCTAGACTTTTCTCACAATTTTATTGAATTAGATTTATTATTGTATCTCAAAAAAACTATTAGGCAAAAATAATAAAGTGTAAATATTAGGATGTAACAAAGTAACTTTCATACAATATGCCCTTACATATTTTTATAGAAAAATATGTAAGATTTATAAAAGAAGGTCTCTTGTAATTTTTCGATAAGTTTACTAAGTGATTCAAGATTAAAGTTGAAATTGTGCAAAAATTCACTTTTATAGGTGTAAATATATTTTTTCAATATTATATAAATTGGAAATAAAATATTGAAAATCGCCACCTCCAAAAAGTTTTCTAAAGGGCTGAAATTTGGTATGACATATTTTCCTATCATTCCGAAGATATTAAACGTGTGTCCGCAAAAAAAATTGTCATTTTTTGGACTATCCCAGTACATATATAGAAAAGAAAGATAAAAGTTAAACGAAGATGTGTGATGAACGCATGAAAATTTTCAGTAAATTCTTGCTCAGAACGCTCTTGCCTTTCACGCGTTCGCATCGGTCTGTGTAAGGCCCCGTTTTTATTTCCTCGTGTAACTTTAAACTATAGTTGCAGAGACGCTGCGTGCTCGACGAAGGGCGAGGGAGGCGGGTTTTCTCTCATTCTTGGATGCCGGCGCATGCGCGGCTCCTCTCGCGCCCCCGTGCGCCAGCGAATTTATTGCGGCTTAAAAAGTCTAGCCTCCCTTGAAATCCTGATAAATGTGCGAAGGAGCGAGATCTACTTCGCTCTCCCTCTCTCTCCGCTCTCACGTACGAAATTGTATGGCGGAGTTTTTTTCGTAGAGCGGTGAGATAGTCCTTGCGGGGAATGGAAAAATCCGGCGGTGAAAAGAAACCGGGGAGGACATTGCTGTTGGACGGTATTTCCGACGCTCCGCGGAAACACACAAAGAGAGAAAGAGAGAGAGAGAGAGAGAGAGAGAGAGATGAGAAATTCTGAGGAAAACGCGGACCCTCTAGGCCGAAGAGCAAACTCCCGTAAAAATAAGGCGTGCGAGATTCGTGAACGCAAAAGCGAACGAGAAATGAGCGAGCGTATTGGCTCATCGCTGTAACGGCGAGAGGATAGGGCCTGTGCAAACATTCGCCTTCGTAATAATCGTACTTTCGTTGAATCGCCCAAAATCTCGGAGAAGTCGGCCCTCTTATTTCGCTGGCGATGCAGCAGAATGCTCATCACAACGTGTAGTCAAAGTGCTCCTTAACTTATGCTCCGCGTTGCTTTTACGCGCGAATTCTTCGTACTGATTTGCACGAGACTATATACTTTTCTCTCGCAACCCTCTCTCTCTCTCTCTCTCTCTCGCCTCCGGCGTTACTCCGGGACGGCAGCTGAAGCTCTAATGGCGTTAATCCATTCGTCGTGAATGTTTATACAGGCGCTTTCCGGCGCCCGTTCCTCCAGTGCATTTCATCTCTGATACGCGCCTTATACCTCACATCTCTTCCTCTATCTTTTTCTCTCGTTTACCTTATTATCCTCTACTATTTTATTCTCCGTCCCCCTATATTTTACCAAAAACTGTAATGACCGTCACTTGATAGCTTTTCGCGCGAGAGTCATCGATTTTCCCAGTTTCTTTTTTTTCTCTTAATATCGTACAAATACGCTGATTCCAATTTTTTAGCAGCATTCGGTATATTACCACGATTTATCAACGCGTTTGTTTTTTATTCTCGTTCCGTAAACAGACGCACAAAATCTTGGTATCTATTCAACGGCACGAACTTCTGTCGCCCTCTCGGTATTTTTTTTATCAGCCATTTGTCTTGGAGAAACGATGTTTTTTTTCGTGCTCGATAAAAGTCCGCTTCTGTAGGATTCACGGAAGATCCGAGGGCTGTGCGTGGGAGGGAGATCGAAAAGGGGTTGCAGCCTCGAATCGGGAGCTGGCTCGAGGCTCCGAGGCCAGTAAAATGAGTCCGGTCTGCCAAGAGTTTGAAATCTCCGCATCGTTCACTCTCTCGCGTGTATATAGCCCGTCCCCTCTTCTCCCCCATCCTCCGTTTCTTCTTTTCTTGTCCTACGATGGTTCCGAGTCCCGCCAGACGCCGCCCCCATCAACATCCGCGTACACGAGGAGATGCAGGACAAACAACTTTTTCGCGTTCTTAGGATGAGTTATGGGATTTCCACTTTCGTGGAGGATATTTGGTCGCGGTCCGTTTGGCGCGCCACGCCACGTGAGACTTGCCTCCGCGGGGGACATAATCCTCGAGTGCTAGCACGAGATCAAGACGGGAAAAAGAAAAATGGCGCAGAAGGCGAAACAACCTAGAAAAAAAAACGTTGAAATAGATTTGTTTTTCACGTATTTTGTTGTATTTTACTATCGATTGCGTATAAAAATATGTATAAGGAAATACATTCCATTCGTATGCGTGACGTCAAAAAAATGTTTCAGTCATACTCAAGTACGAGTATATGTATAACTGAAAGTACATTATATTTTATATTTGTATCACACGATAGGATGAAGTGAAACTCGGCATTAATTCGCATTTTTCGTTTCGATTGAAAATTTGTTTCAGGTGAGTGGCAGGCTGCTCCAAGCGTCTCTGTAATGCCAAATAGATTGTCGATGTGCGTGCCGTCCGTCCGTGCGAGATGATAGTCATATGTATCTGTATATCCGGTTGCGGCGAATGGATGCTGCACCCGGTGAGTGACCAACACAAACTTACACACACGCGAGCTCTCCCATCCTCCCTTTGCCCTGCGGATTCCCCGTAGTTTAACATGTCGGCCACAATAGGATTAAAACAAAACATATACGTGCAGACAAACCGGCCAACGCCATGTTCGATTATACATACGACTTGGATGAGAGAGAGAGAGAGAGAGAGGAAGAGAGTGCAATCGTCGATTGTGTCTCTGCAGACAAAACTGGGACAGTGTCTCAAAATTTTTCTACAAACACGGTACTGCATCGGCATCCGTAAATAAAATAAAATTAACAAAACAAAACATACAAAAAAACGGGAAGAGAATTTAGAAAGATGTATCGTCCAGTAGATTCGAAATTTTTACGACGCGATATGTTTAATAAAATTTTCATTACTCGATGAAAAACAAAAAAAAATTTTTTTAAAGTGATTCGCCATCGAAATAAATTGTGGGACCGTGCAAAGCGTATAAATTCGAGCGGGACGGAGTTTAGTTACTGAACAATCGCTCCTGATTTGTACTCCGATGCGAGACAAGCGAGTATGTGTCAATCGGCTGCGCGTCGATACAGAAACTAAATAAATAAATAAATCTATATAAATATATATATATATATACATACGTAATACGTACGTAATAGTTATACAAATAACGAACGATGATGATAAATGAGATACGTAATTAAATTAATTTAACACAATGAAAAAAAGGCTACGAATTAATGGATAAGTGATTAGGAATTTATTAGATGTACGTTCTTTCGTGTAAGAAATAACAGCATAGTTTTAAAACAGAAGAAGAAAAAAAGAGATTAAAAAAAAAGTAAAACGTGAGTTTAGTCCACGGCAGGATTTGATCCCGGTGAAGAAAATGTTCTCTTTCGGATCGGTGTACAAAGTCATCGAGTTAATAGATTTTTTTCTATTAATTTTTATTATTGTATGATTATTGTCATTATTTTAATTATTATTATTGGTTTGCTTAGACGCAGTTAAACTTGCAAGCGACCCAGCGCATCCGTTCCATCGAATGACTGTGCGAGACGACTGCTGTTGATGTTATGTATTTTTGTTATACCTTTTTTTATAAATTAATAAATGAATAAATATATATATATATAAATATTAGTCACGTTCGAGAAGAGCAAGTTTCGCTGAAATTCTTCTTAACCGACAGAGTTGGAAAAACATAGAAAAATTAAAAATAAAGTCCTGGCTATAATTCAAAAAATATTGGTGTGGGAAAGGAGAAATTATTGGCGGACCCGTGATTTTTTTCGAACGTGGCAAGATATTATATGACTGTATGTGTATACGTGATTCCGTGTACACGTATGTATATTGATGTTCGAATGTTTTGTTATTATTATTATTATCATTATTATTTTTTATTATTATTATAAATATTATTGTCGTGTAAAAAAATACGGATTGGTGAAAAATTCGCCCGTATCCGGGAAAATGGTTTATTTCTTCTTTTTTTTTATTTAATGCTCGCGAATTGCGTTCTTTTTGAAACCTAATCCACATTTCTTTGGGATTTGAATTTGAAATAAAAAGCGAAAAAGAAATATATTATTTATGAATATAAATAAAGAATCGAGTGATTATAAGTATTCGTACTCACAAAATTTGGAAAACATCGTCCTCGACGAGATAATACGTAAATACAATTTTCGAAGAAAGGAAACGACGTACTGCGAGCCTGGAAGAAAATTTTTCGAAATACCTGTGTACGTACCTACCTAGTATCTATTGCCCAGAGTTCCAAGTAAAGGTAAAAGTAAAAAAAAAACAAACAAAGAAAAAATAAAATGATGAATTTGCAAGCATGCGAAAAAGTGAGTATAAGAGACGAGGATCAAAGAATCGTGGCGATACTCTAATAGTAATTTTATTCTAGTTAACAATTGTATACGAGTAGCCGCTAAGTGAGACTGCGCGAAAGGCCGTGTGAAAGGGGTTGTTACTTTATTTTATTTTATTATTATTATTTTTAAAAAAATAAAACCAGGCACGCGAATGGGTTGTGGGTGAGACGAGAAAGAGCTGACGTAGCAACAGCGGAGTTAGTCCGGGGGGAAAAAACGTTGATAAAAATAAAACGCAGTATTTCTAAGAGGACTGTAACGTTAATGATTATTTATTTTGTGGATCTCCGAGGAAGCACTATGATCGCTCCAATTGTACTATACGTAATTAATGTAGGCGATTAAAGCAAAACGTAAAAAAAAGTTTAAAAAAATACAAAAAATAATGAGTAATTAGCAACACAAGCTTTAGAAATGCGACGTTGCGAAACTACGATAAATGAAAAAAAAAGAACAAAAAAATGCCTGGTAGCTGTGTTTTCGTGTGAACGTGTAAAACGTGCGATGACCGAAAAAGATTAAAAAATGATTATAAAAGAAAAATAATGAGAATTTTCGAATGATAAAAGAATCTGAAAACCCCTTCCTCATTCGTTTTGTAATATATTAGAGTATTAATTATTTACCGACACGATCCTGATGTATGTACCCAAAGCGGCCAGGGCCGCACCTGCTTCCTATTGTCGTATTGTGTATGAAAGAATAAGAAAATGAGAATAATAATAATAATAATAATAATAATAAAAGAAAATAATTAATGATGAAATAAACCGCTGTGTGTATAATCGCATTGAGATTATTATTATTATTATTATGAGGACGACAAAAAAACGACGAGGACGACGGAAATGACAACGACGCGAATCCTAAGAGAGTGATGCACAGGAGCGGTTGCCGTTCTAAACGCCATTACTACTGTTACGCTGATTATACAATTGCTACGAAAAAAAAGAAAGAAAAAAAAGAAAAATACCAATAAATACGAATTGAAATCGAAATATAATACGATTGTTGTCACGTGTGATTTATTTTCTCGTGCGGTTGAAAAAATCGACGAGCCGCTCACATTTCACATCCCATACATTTCCTCCGCTGCAAAACTCTTCCAACATTCCACACTCTCGTTCGCTTTTCTCCGCAATTCATATTTCTCTCGTCTCGTTCGCCTCTGATACATCGTGTCAAATTTGTTCTTCGGACCTCAAATACCGCGCTGCACACACACCCACACAGAGAGTGTCCAGAATTTCACGACTTTTCATGCGCGGTCGAACACTCGCTTCTATATATTCGCTTTTCTCGTCGCATTTCCTATTTAACTGTCTCGCTCGCTTTCTCTTTTTATTCTCTCGTAACGCTTTCATCGTCGCCGCTATATATATTCATGTTATATATTCCGTATCAATTCTCGGACCGTTCGAATAAAAAAGTGAAACAAGGGAGAAATCCTTGGAGCTCGTACGTGGAACGCCCGTTTAACGACACGCTTAAAATCACCGTTCCGAATGGATCAGGGGAGGAGATACGTAAGAGAGAAACAGAGAGAGAGAGGAAAAAGATGAAGTCTTAGCGCTGTAATCGGGGCGATCCCGTCCACATACGTTGATCCGGAAAGAACGCCCTGGCGGTGCTTCCACGGGATCACCCCGGGAACGCTCGATTTCTCGATTTCACTAACACACCAAAGTGCGCACAAAGGCACATACACACACGGAAATATGTATAGGCATTAAACGATACTCGCGCAAGGACAGCGATAAGTCTCCGGCGAAAAGTCGTGGAGAGAAAAATTCTTCGCTCTTGCGGTGGGTTCACGATATTAATATGTTATTGCGCGAAGGACGACCTCATGAAAGTCGACAAGGCTCGCCAGAAATATGTCTCGATGTTCGCTCGAGAATTTTCTCCGGCTCATTCAATCTATATATGCGCGTATATAAAAACGCGGGGGTGATAAACACCGCGAGGGATGGGAGATGTGTTTTCCCGCGTTACCGTCCGCACACATTCCGCTCAAGTTTCCCAGTGAATTTTTGCCTTATACATAAACAAGAACGAGAACAAACACACCCTCACCGATCTACGTTTATTTCGTAAAATTCGTGAAACTGCGGACGGATACGGGAAAAAGGAAGGATGGGGAAGCGGTTTTCGGTCGAGACGAGAGTGTGCGAGCGCGGAACCGTGTGCCGCTTCGCCCTGGTAAAATTCACCAGACACCATTTGTATTAATGAAGCTCCCAACGACAATGGTGCACGCTCGCGATGAATAATGTACCCTCTCGATCGAAATGCGATACACCGAAATGTTATAAACACGCGTGGCCACACGTAAATTCCGACTTGAAATCTGTGCTGCATTACTCTCGCCTGCGCGGGGGCATTATACCCCCGCCCCTACTGCGGCTCCATATATATATAGCTGTACTCGAAAAATCGCGGTTGTCACTTTCCATGAGAAGGCGACTGACGAAGAGTCGCGTTTAATCTCTGAGTTAGCAAATATGTGGCGCATTCATCACATTCTCAGCTTCGGGCGCGTATTTAATCTCATCTAAAAAATATATAGAGGACGATCGAAAAATCGGCGCACTGACGTTCCGCGGTGAAAAATAGCTTCACCGTCAAAAAGTAATTGTTTTGCTTGGGAATACACGCGGGTTCCTCCACACAGTCGGGTGTGTATATACGTACAGGGAGACCGAGAATTCTTTATATCTCCCAGGATGATACAGTGCACGCCGGGCACACGCGTGTATATATATTTTTACGCGGATGTGTCCGTGTATATTTGTGTGAAAACGGGCGACTACTTGCGTAAAGCGCGCAAGCCATTATCCGGAAGACGTAGCAGGCATCCATCTCCGACGTTCTTCGGGGCTGGCCTGGGGATAAAACGACCGCTTTACTTTGGATTACACGGGGCGCAATTTACAACAGACGAGAGGAGAGAGAGAGAGAGAGAGAGAGAGAGAGAGAGAGAGAGCACCTGTTCGTTCTTGGAAAAGCGTACGGAAGAGCCAGGGGAAGACTCGCCGGAGGAAGGATGAGGAAAGCGCAGAGGGAGACGAGGAATCGTACCACCCTTTGCTCTTCTATACTACACACACTTTGTGTATACATATATCTCTCTCTCTCCATCTCGCGCGACCATACGCGCTCTCGCGTTTACTCCGGCGCTTATACCGGGTATATACATGTATCGGACGAAAGGGCAGAGTGGGTGGGAATATAGCGTGCTTCCCAGACGTTGCGGTAATTGAATCCCAGTACCATTCCTACGTGCACGAAAACGTAAGTTCCCGAGCTTTCTACATGAACTTTCCATGGATGGATTTTAGAATAAGTGTCGGCAGTATCGAGACGCGGATCGAAAAAATATTAAGCGGGAATCGAGCGTACACATCGCTCTCGCTTGCTCGTCATTTTTTCCATATCGGTCGTAAATTTTTTTTATGCGGATGAGAGCGTGATTTATCGAGACTCATTTTCGTAAGCAGCTTCCTTGGCTTGTTTCGGGCACGAAGAATCTTTTCGTTTTTTTTTTCGCCGCTCGCCGGAAATGCTTATTTCGACGGGGCTCAGAAACGAGGGCTCCCGCGTGGCTGAAATTCATATCGAACTGGAATATATATTTCTCTTGGCTGGAATATTTTTTGCACGGCGTACCGAGGTACGCAGCGTACTCGCGGAGAGAGAAAAATATTACTGTACGCAGGCCCGAATAATTTCCACCCTCTCGAGGGGCCGTGTAACAGCGAAAGAACGGAGAAAAAAATCTTGGCTCTTATCGAAGCCAGTGGCGGAAACGATGCGACGTGAATCACCCAACTTGCGCCCCCCGACGTCGCTCTCTTTCTCTCTCTCTCTCTCTCTCTCTCTCTCTCTCGCCCTCTCGTGCGATACACACATGCACGTCCTCGACAGAAGCACACACCAGCGGAGCGAATTTCATGCTGACTACACTGCCTCTGAGATTTTTCTATAGAAAGCACACCTAGTCCAGAGGATTCCACATATTCCGAGGCAATAAATGGCAATCTTCCATCTTGCGCCCAGGGCGAGATAAATACGCGTATCAGAATACATTTTGTGTATTCATGCTGTCGTATAAAACGCCACGATTTACTGCGCTCTCGTCGCACAACAGCTTCTCAAGATAGTTTTGGCAGGAATTTTCGTCGGTGCGGCGCGGGGACGAATAAGGGGGGGCGACCGGAAAAAGTGCCAGTGCGGAGGTCGAAAAGGTCGCGACGATTTCGTTTCGTCTCGCGAGAGGGGCCACGCCGAGAGAGAGAGAGAGTGAGAGACAGCTGGATACTTCGAAGTAAATGATCGAATTTTAGCGAAAGAATAAAAACTGTATAGTACTCGTAAGTTTTGCGTCTTCGAGGAGAGCGTTGAGAAATATAACGCGAGTGTACGCGGGAATGGCGTGTTACGCCCTCGTATATAATTACTTCTGGGATGAGAAATAAGTTGGAGCGCGGCGGGATGAGGAGAGGAGGAGGAGGAGGAAAAGCTCGCAGGGCGACGAGCATTACAGAGGAATATCACGTCGCGAGAAGGGGTTATTGTACGGCGGCGGGGTTTTCACCGCTCAAGGATGGAGGGATGTGCCGTCAGCGGCGGGGCTTGCGTGCGGTACGTGTGCACGCTTCCACCTCGTATATATCCGGAGAATTCGCAGCGTATACGCGGGATATTTCTCGCGCAACGAGCCGGCGAGCGCGGGCTTGTGCAACGCAGATACGAGGGAGAAGACGAGGGGCTGCCGGGGAATCGGGGAGGTTATTAGGCAACGCGGCACCTCATCCCTCATATCCGCGTAACCGCGCCGCAGCGTGTATTATGTAACAACACGGAAGAGAAGCGTGCGTTGCCGGTGGGGCAGGAGCGCGCCCGCGAGTTCTGCTCCGGCCCCGGGGGCGGGTGTGAGCAGCCGTGGATGTATGCAGACTAGATGAGCATCCACCTTCCGAGGAAAAGTGGAAGGACCGCGGCGGAGAGACGAATAAGTGTGTGCACCGCGAGCTCGTCGTGTATCGTACCGAGTAAACGGAGCGGTATCCTCTCAGCATCGTTTCTCCTCGCTTTCAGAGGCTTCCGGTTTCACCGCGCTGCCCTGCTTCTGATATTACGAACGATCCGACGACGTTCAACCCCTGGCTCATTCGTCCCTCCGCGCTGATCGAGATAATATTATCCAGCCTCGTTATCGCCGCCCGCATGCGCCCCGAATAATTTACATCCGCGAGCAAACATTTTCCTTATCGGCAGAGACATCAGCGTTTTTCCGAGAGCCTCTTTGCGTTTTCGCGACCGCTACTTTAAATCAGTCTCCAAGTGTGCCGCCATTCCGAAACACACACACCTCGTCAGCAGCTTCCTAGCTTTTCGCTCTGCCCGGAGAAAATCGCGGAGCTCCATCCGCCGAGAGTTGTGAACCAGCGACGACCAACTTTAGAACGCGAGCGCTCTCTCTCTCTCTCTCTTCTTTGTATCTCGTCTGGGCGTGCCCGCGCTTTCAAAGTGGATTCTTTTCCTCTTCCCTCACTCCGCTCGCCCCAAAGGACACACGGTGAATAGCCTCCGAACCACAGCTCGATCTCTCTTTACGCGCTTACCAGGCTCGCCCTTCTTTTTTTTTCCTTTTTTTCTTCTTCCGCGATTCCTCCTTTTTCTCTTCGCGCCGCTCTCTCGACGAGAGTTTCTAATTTCGTATACGCGAGCGAGAGTCTATAAAGATCGCTGCGAAACTCTCTCTCTCTCTCGCCATTGTTGATGCGCCGAGTATACTGTATTACGAAAACCTTTTTTTGTTCACGATTTAAAATTATTGCGAGATATCTTACGCGAGTTTGCATAGGTTTGCATAGGTTTTTTTTAAAATAAAAAAGCAAAAGGAGAATGAATAAAAATTAGGTCTTCAAGATTCACGCGAAATTTCAGAAATGTACATTATTTTTTGTCGTTGTTTTCTTTTTGTTGGTCGTAAATCAATCGAACGAGAACTGCGCTCCGCGTTCTCGCTGTTTTGCGTATAAATACCGTACGCTCCGTGGCATCACCTGGGCCAGAAGATTCTTTGATCTGCTTATCCGAGCAGTTAAGATGTCAGCCGTTCTTATTAAAATAATTTAGGCCCTCGAGTGTACGCCGGGATACGTCGTCGTTTCCACGAAGACTCCGGATTCTCATTTTCTCCCATCCTCCGCTTATTGCTCTCTCGCTCTTCCTGGCTACATCTCCGATCGGCGGCACGGCAGCGGCTCCACGTTCGTTCACCTTCGATGCTGCTTGTTGTTCTGAACTGAGAAAAATTATACGCTCAATCTTTATTTCTTGAATTTTTTTCCTTTCGACTTGATGTCAATTTAAAATATAATTAAAAAAAAAACAATTGATAAAAAAGAGATTTTTTAAACAAAATTTGGAAAAAAATTTAAAACAAATTTAAAAAAGCAATATTATTGTTAATTTACACGAAATTGTCATATTGACCCCTTTTGATTTTGCTTTTTTCATTATTTTGCGTAACTACACTGCCATATCGCATCTCTTGATTCGCTTTTCCGCAATTGTTAAATAATATATGCAGTCAGAGTGATGGTAATTTGCATAAATATTAAAATGTCATAATTTTTTTTGAACTTTGATATTAGGGCTTTTAAATGATCATTTTAAGCAAAAAATAAATAAATGAATGCAAAATTCAAAATTAAATCACCTTAAATTTTATGACGGTTTCGATATATCGGATATCGGGAGCAGCTCCGAACCATGTATCACACATTGTCCAATGAGTCTAGAGGTTGTCCGATCCAGCACACGAATAATACAAGGGAAGCGACACGGAAAACGAGAGGCCGAGCGAGAGATATTGAGGAGGAGAAGAAGAAGGGTGTAAGAGAGGGAAGAAAGTGGATGAGGGAAAGATGGTGGACAGAGACCAAGAGAGGGTGAAGAGACCTACCCCCTTAGGACTCTGGTACACCCGTCGCCCGCAGATAAATCTTGCCGCCCTCTAATTGGCCTTCTCTCTCTCCCTTTCCTCGTTCCACGTTTCGACCTATTCCTCCTTATTCCCCCGGTCGCTCCCCCCCTCCCTCTCTCTATCTCTCTCGTTCGCTTCACTCTCATCGTGCCTCTCTGTCGATTTCTCGTCTCATCCACCCTCGTCCCCGCGCTCCCGTGTTCTTCGAGTTCACGGGCAACTCTCCAGAAAACGTTCTCATCCGCTTCCTCGTTTCTGCACTCTCGCTGCGTAACTTCAAAGAATTTTGTCGATCCACGGAGGTAGAGACCGAAGCGTTCTCACACGAAGCTCTTCTGCGAGTTATTAAAATTACAGATTATATCGCCCACAAAATGTCTCTCTACCCTTCGTTATAACCGATATAATCGGAATTTAATTTTTTCCATATTCGATTTAACTATAAACATACTTTCAATTGTATTGATCCTTAATTTGATTACCTTGAATTTAAAATGCAACTATATTTTGACGTAATTTTTCGAAATTCTTCGGAACATCGTTGGTTATCGAAAATTAGTTCAAATGCTCAAGGCCTATACTCGAGACGAGACGCTTTTCGACTCTACCTGTGAAAAACCTTTCGACTCTGTTCTTCCGCACCAACAATAATAGTTACAGGTCTTTTTTTCAAAAATGGAGCAAATATGTCGCTCTGTATCGATGTTCCTTGGAAGTATTTGCGGAAGAGGCCCAACGGTCATCGAGGTCTCGACCTCGAGACTCTGCCGCGGTATGCTGATTTTCCGGGTCACGTATAACCGGGCCATAAAATGGACAGTTTCAAGAGAAATGCTTTCTTTCTCTCTCGAGCGACGCACCCCAGTCACCGGGAACGATTTTTACGTAATTCTCAAAAAAGCCTTGGCCGTTGAAGAATGAGGTGCCAGGAGACCCGCAGCTTGACCCCCAGTGTAGGTATCGTCACGTTGGTCTCTAATGGGACAATTGCTAGCTGTGACCTAACGGTATATCTAAATCGTGCGATCCTCTCAACTGTTTGCGGAAATAGCGGCCGAGAGCTCCGTCACGCAGGCAGATTCACTTTTCTGTCCTCTTTTTCGGCTCCTGCCAGTGTCGGGCTTTTACTAAAATACATGCACAGCAACGAAGTCACGAAAAAAAGCAAAATTCATTGTCCCAAAATAAGAGAATATACAGACGGAAAAAGAAGAAGATGCTCTGATTTTTTTTCTTCGGAACATCGGAACGAATTGCCGAGGCACCGCAAGTCGTAAATCTAAAGAATGCCATGACTACCGAGAGTCAGCACTTTTCTGCATTTACCGCCCCTTATTTTTTAGAACATGGACCTCAGGGTCTCTCTTCGTTGATCTTTTCTATATATAGCGTACTGTATTTTAGCTTGCACATATTTTCTATTATAAAAAATCTCACATGTATAGTTCTTTTATTTTTTACTTTATTTGCATTGCCTAGACTATTTTTAAAAATATATCCTATATTTAAAAAGACATGAGGCCTCTAATCGATTAATCAGAATAGAGCGCATTATGCGAAGTTATATGAAGTACGCGCTTAGATGAACAGCAAAATATTTCGATTCAAAATTGTCAAAAAGGAAAAAGCGGCTGCGTTGAAGAGGTATATCATCTTCAAGACGTGATAACTTTTAAAAAAATTAATGAATTAATATATTAATTCATTCATGTTTATGCTAATTACCTTGTTTTGCAAAAAACTTTAAGAATTACCTCTGATTAAGTTGATTTGGTCAAGAGAAAGAAAATATATCGCTAGTAGAAATTTTCATGGGTCCACAAGATCCAGTGTGACTTACCATATTTCTTGAAAATTTCTATTTTCGATTTTAAGAGCCTATTCGATCGGAAATTTCCCGTAGATAACAAAAATGATAACTATTCGGGGTGAATTACAAGAATTCATATTGAATGAGCTAAAAAAGTGACTTTCGGGTCAGTTTTTTCAATTTTTCAATGTGAATTCTTGAATTTCGCCCCAAATAAGTAGCATTTTCATTATCTACAGGAAATTTCCGATCGAATAGGCTCTTAAAATAAAGAAAAAAAAATTCGAAAATTTTTGCCAATTTTTTAAGGTATACCCCTTCCCATTTTTTCAAAAATCTTCAAGGTGTGATAACTTTTTGAAAAATTGATGAATCAATATAATTCCAACGCCATTCGCTTCGTTTTGCAAAAAACTTTAAGAATCACCCCTAATAAAGTTGATTTGGTCAAGAAAAAG